>BGNK01004478.1:5541-33719 GCA_003297005.1 Symbiodinium sp. clade A Y106
AAGGTGCAGGGCTGTGCAGGGCGGGCATCATCAGCATCAGCCGCTCTGCCCGTTGCTGCAAGCTGCAAAGGTCTGGGGCTCTGCAGGGCGATCATCAGCATCAGCCGCTCTGGGCGTTGCTACAAGCTGCAAATGTGGTCCCCCCGGAGCGAGCATCATCAGCATCAGCCGCTCTGTGTGTTGCTGCAAGCTGCAAAAGCGCAGGGCTGTGCAGGGCCAGCATCATCAGCATCATGCATGGCCGCCCTCCGCGGGCGAGCACCATCAGCATCATCAGCCGCTCTGGCCGCTGGTACAAGCTGCAAATGTGCATGGCCGGCCACCTCGCCCAGTGCGAGCATCATCAGCATCAGCGGCTCTGGATGTTGCTGCAAGCTGCACATGCTCAGTGCCGCCCACGCTGAGCATCATCAGCATCAGCCACTCTGGCCATTGCTACAAGCTGCAGATGCGCAGTGCCGCCCAGTACGAGCATCATCCGCATCAGCCGCTCTGGATATGCTGAAAGCTGCAGATGTGCAGCCACCCCGCCCAGGGCGAGCATCGTGAAGCATCATCAGCATCAGCCGCTCTGGGGCGTTGCAACGAGCTGCATGTGCAGCCACCCGCCGAGGGCGAGCATCATCAGCATCAGCCGCTCTGTGCGTTGTTGCAAGCTGCGAAGGTGTAGTGCCGCCCACTGCGAGCATCATCAGCATCAGCCGCCCTGTCCCTTGCTGCAAGCTGCGAANAGGGCGAGCATCATCAGCATCAGCCGCTCTGTGCGTTGTTGCAAGCTGCGAAGGTGTAGTGCCGCCCACTGCGAGCATCATCAGCATCAGCCGCCCTGTCCCTTGCTGCAAGCTGCGAAGATGTAGTGCCTCCCATGGCGAGCATCATCAGCATCAGCCGCTGTTCCCCTTGCTGCAAGCTGCAAAGGTGCAGGGCTGCACAGGGCGAGCATCATCAGCATCAGCCGCTCTGGTTGCTGCAAGCTGCAAAGGTGCAGGGCTGTGCAGGGCGGGCATCATCAGCATCAGCCGCTCTGCCCGTTGCTGCAAGCTGCAAAGGTCTGGGGCTCTGCAGGGCGATCATCAGCATCAGCCGCTCTGGGCGTTGNAAGGTGCAGGGCTGTGCAGGGCGGGCATCATCAGCATCAGCCGCTCTGCCCGTTGCTGCAAGCTGCAAAGGTCTGGGGCTCTGCAGGGCGATCATCAGCATCAGCCGCTCTGGGCGTTGTTACAAGCTGCAAATGTGGTCCCCCCGGAGCGAGCATCATCAGCATCAGCCGCTCTGTGCGTTGCTGCAAGCTGCAAAAGCGCAGGGCTGTGCAGGGCCAGCATCATCAGCATCATGCCATCAGCCGCTCTGGCCGCTGGTACAAGCTGCAACTGTGCATGGCTACCTCGCCCAGTGCGAGCATCATCAGCATCAGCGGCTCTGGATGTTGCTGCAAGCTGCACATGCTCAGTGCCGCCCACGGCGAGCATCATCCGCATCAGCCGCTCTGGATGTGCTGCAAGCTGCAGATGTGTAGCCACCCCGCCCAGGGCGAGCATCGTGAAGCATCATCAGCATCAGCCTCTCTGGGGCGTTGCAACGAGCTGCAAATGTGCAGCCACCCGCCGAGGGCGAGCATCATCAGCATCAGCCGCTCTGGATGTTGCTGCCAGCTGCGAGAGTGTAGTGCCGCCCAGGTCGAGCATCATCAGCATCAGCCGTTCTGTCCGTTGCTGCAAGCTGCAAAAATGCAAGGCTGTGCAGTGCGAGCATCATCAGCATCAGCCGCTCGGCGAGCATCATCAGCATCAGAACATAGTCCGCATCAGCCGCTCTGGCCGTTGCTGCAAGCTGCAAAAGTCCAGGGCTCTGCAGGGCGAGCATCATCAGCATCAGCCGCTCTGGGCGTTGTTTCTGTGCGTTGCTGCAAGCTGCAAAAGTGCAGGGCTGTGAAAGGCGAGCATCATCAGCATCATGCATGGCCGCCCGTCGCGGGCGAGCACCATCAGCATCATCAGCCGCTCTGGCCGCTGGTACAAGCTGCAAATGTGCATGGCCACCTCGCCCAGTGCGAGCATCATCAGCATCAGCGGCTCTGGATGTTGCTGCAAGCTGCACATGCTCAGTGCCGCCCACGGCGAGCATCATCAGCATCAGCCACTCTGGCCATTGCTACAAGCTGCAGATGTGCAGTGCCGCCCAGTACGAGCATCATCCGCATCAGCCGCTCTGGATGTGCTGCAAGCTGCAGATGTGCAGCCACCCCGCCCAGGGTGAGCATCGTGAAGCATCACCAGCATCAGCCGCTCTGGGGCATTGCAACGAGCTGCATGTGCAGCCACCCGCCGAGGGCGAGCATCATCAGCATCAGCCGTTCTGTCCGTTGTGGCAAGCTGCAAACGTACAGCAGGGCGAGCATCATCAGCATCAGCCGCTCTGGATGTTGCTGCAAGCTGCGAGAGTGTAGTGCCGCCCAGGTCGAGCATCATCAGCATCAGCCGTTCTGTCCGTTGCTGCAAGCTGCAAAAATGCAAGGCTGTGCAATGCGAGCATCATCTGCATCAGCCGCTCTGGATGTTGCTGCAAGCTTCGAAAGTGCATTGCCGCCCACGGCGAGCATCATCAGCATCAGTCGCTCGGCGAGCATCATCAGCATCAGCCGCTCTAGCCATTGCTACCAGCGCGCAGCCACCCCGCCCAGGGCGAACATCATCCGCATCCCCAGTCCGTTGCTGCAAGCTGCAAAATTGCAGGGCAGCCAAGGCGAGCATCATCAGCCGCTCTGGGCTGTTGCAAATGCCGAGGGCGAGCATCATCAGCATCAGCCGTTCTGTCCGTTGCGGCAAGCTGCAAACGTGTAACATGGCGAGCATCATCAGCATCAGCAGCTCTATCAGCATCAGCCGCTCTGGATGTTGCTGCAAGCTTCGAAAGTGCATTGCCGCCCATGGCGAGCATCATCAGCATCAGCCGCTCGGCGAGCATCATCAGCAGCTGCAGATGCACAGCCACCCCGCCCAGGGCGAGCATCATGAGCATCAGCCGCTCTGTCCGTTGCTGCAAGCAGGTCGAGCATCAACAGCATCAGCCGCTCTGGATGTTGCGAGGTATGCAGGGCGAGCATCATCAGCATGAGCCGCTCGTGATGTTGTAACAAGCTGCAAATGTGAAGGTTCCCCCCGGAGCGAGCATCATCAGCATCAGCCGCTCTGTGCGTTGCTGCAAGCTGCAGCTGTGCAGCCACCCCGCCCAAGGCGAGCATGGTCAGCATCAGCCGCCCAGTCCGTTGCTGCAAGCTGCAAAAGTGCAGGGCTAGGCACGGCGAGCATCATCAGCATCAGCCGCTCTGGATGTTGCTGCAAGCTGCAAGTGTGCATGGACGCCCAGGACGAGCATCATCAGCATGAGAAGCTCTGGCCGTTGCTGCAAGGCACAGATGTGCAGGGCTGCTGCGCTGGATGTTGCTGCAAGCCAATGCGCAGGGCGGCCCAGGGCGAGCATCATCAGCATCAGCTGCCCTGGATGTTCCTGCAAGGTAAATGGGCAGTGCCGCCCGGCGAGCATCGTCAGTATCAGCCTTTCTGACTGTTGTTGCAATCTCCAAGTGTGCTCGCCTCAGGCGAGCATCATCAACATCTGCTGTCACGATACAATCGTGCAAGGAAAGGCTCATCAGCGTGAGCTTTGCAAATCATTTGTGTACACCTACGTATGGCAAGTATCAGCGGAACAGCTTCAATCGGACACCCAGTTAGAGGCAAACATCCGCAGCCTGTCGAAGCCCATCGGAACGGAACCGCGCTACGAGTAGCTAATCAACGTTCAACCGGCTCCCAATGCTCTGTGTGGCCGGGTGACTCTGTGTGGCGTGGGCCGCGGGGCTGAGTCCCTCCAAGGCGAAGGCGTTGCCGTTGGCTTGCTATACAACTTTAGGCATAAAGACTGACATTTTTTGTGCGGCAAAGTCTGTCTTCAGGCTTCTGGCAAGCTAGAGAGGACCCAACGTGGAGCTGCTGAGCGCTTTAATCATAGCAGTTTTCATCGGGCACAACTCGCAGTGAGGATTCTGACAATGAATACAACTTCTGGATCTGGAAGCCTGGCTACTTCAAATGTCCAACCCTCCTGGCCCGCCCGACCTCAGAAGCCTGTTGGGACGAATAATCTCTAAGTTGGCTCCTTACAGCTTTGTGACAGACTTGGTGGGCTACTAAATCCCATGCAGGCGGTCCCCACGCAGGACATACTGACGACAAAAATCACAGTGAGCGCTTCGGTGTAGGACAGCTCGTTCCACAGGCGGAGCCATTCTTCCGAACTGACTTCATCTGACTATTTCCCATTTCCCGTCTTCAGAATCATAGAATGTCACAGAAGTTACCGTATGTGATTCCCTTTTCCGGTTTACTAAGACATCATCAGCTCAGAGCTGCCAAGTGCAGATTGACAGCTCGTGCCTGTGGTCGCCGTGGCGATGGGGCTTGTCCCGGAGCAGAGCGACCTGTCCAGCCTCTCCAAGTGAAAATACCCGCCGAACTCCGAACTGTTCTTATCATCTATTAAACTGTTATTTGTTGCAGATTGCATATAATATAAAAGTATATCATGTATAATTCTATAGTATAATATATCTGCACGTTCCCGGAACAGGCGGAAAGCTCCCCTGGAGTGTTGCTCAGCCTTAGGGCACCAAAGCCTTCGGGTTCAGGATTTTGCTGGGGTCCACCGAGCGGGCCTCCCGAAGTCCCCTCAGGGGCCCGAACTTGGTTCTGACTACTTCGGGGCCTTTGATGCTTCGTTCAGAACACCCGCCCGGCCTGATTTCAAAGCATCACTTGGGATGTTGAGGCTGTCCTCCTGGAAGGCCGATTTCGCCGAACTTATTCCATTGTTGCTCCGTGTTTAACCTCTGTGGCCGCTGCAGCCCTTTGAACCCGAACATCCTCAAATCGGCACAGCATTCGTCAGTGCGAATGGACCACAGCTTCTAGTGGCAATGGGTTACCCATTCATCACATTTACGGACGTTCTTGGATCTCGGACCCGGAACTAGTTTGCCTGTTATCCTATGACTCAGTTCCTGGAGATCTGCGTTTAGAGTCGGAACAATAAGAGCAGAGTCCTCTGCCCGTATGGTGACGGCGATGCCCGGGACCATGGGCGGACCTGGAAGGACCAGTTGCGTACTTGCTCTGACTGTCTACATCATCTTGTATCTGCCTGCCTAAATCCAACTTCAAGAAAGCCTAAGTGTGCTCCCAACTCCATTCGAAAGATGCTGAAACTCCGATGCAAAAGCCACCCGCTTTCACACACAGCCATCAGTTTCTTGCCTTCGGAGGGCAATGGGTCCGGTTTACCTTCGGCACATCCGGATTGTCTGAGTTCCGGAACCAATGAGATTTCACGAGTTTGGGGACAGGAGATTTGTGGCTGCAGACTGGCGACATCGTGTCAAAGCAGTTGGTTCTGAGGCGCTACTGAGTCGCTACTGTTCGACTTGGCATGTCGGAGGGATTCGGATTGTTGCTTTTAACCCTGCAACCTTCAATCACCCCACAAGAAGACCCGCAACCATACATCCCAAAAGCTGTGCAACTCATAGCATTAGGTTGGACCTAGAATCGCAAGAGCACCTGATACACTTGAGGCTCGCACGGCCCCGTCTCTGCATCAGAGATTTCACCGTCTTTCCCGGCTCAGTAGAAGGAGCCATCTGGGCGTCTCCGTCATTGACGACGCAAGTTGGGGCCAGTTAGTCAGGTTGTAGCTTCGGAACCAACATGTCCAACTCCTAGCCTGAAGCCGTAAACACCTCTTCTCGAAAGTTGGTGAGATGATCTTTATAGGTCTTGCTGACTTCTTGGTTTGGATCCTGGGAGTCTGAAACGGTCGGTCGATGCTGACTGAGTCGGAACCCCGGTTGCACACTACTCGGGCCCTGGCAATCATGCATTAACTCAAATCACCTAGGCCTCGCGCTTTCAGCCTGACAATCAACCAATCAACCAACCAGCCATCCAACCAACCCGGTGGGCCTCCTTCGTCTGAACACTGGAAGAGACGAATTCCAAGCGCTGGTGCTCGCCTCACATGCGATCTAGTTTCGGGGGCGCCTGACCCCACCAGGCTATGCATCTCTAGCCTGGTCTCCAGCACTGAGGGCGCAGACACTTGAGCTCCCCAAGGGGGGCGAAGTCCACCTGGACCACCGCGTGCTGGGCACCTCGAGCAGCGAGGAGTGCGGGGTAACTCGTGGGGCGCTAATTAGTTAGTTCTGCTGTGCAAGCACTGATCTAATGTTGTGGCTCAAGCTCAGGCCTTCTTGCTCTGCATTGCTTGAGAGCCATGAATTGGAAGCATTGAATTTCTAGTCGGGTATTAGTATACCACATTGAAGTGCGTGGTTCTGCGAGTTCTGTTAGAAGAGGCTTCTGTTCGGCAGAGGGTTTGGGATAGGCAGGGGTGCCTGTTGAAGAAGGGTTTCGGCTAAAAAATCTACGAGCCCTAATCTTTAAATGGTTTAGCTTGGCTCGGACCTTTTTTTGGCAAGCATACGTATATGCACGTGGTGTCAAAACCCAATGGGGGCAATTTAATACCATGACAAATTGGAAACCTCTTTTGTCTTTGTGCTTTGACTCAGGTGCGTACACATCTCTCCGAACCGGTGAAGCACCTCGGGGTTTCGACTCGCAAACGGACTTCTAGCCTTGCACTTGCACGCACACGCACACACAGACATACACGAGAGGACTTTGCTGCAAGTCAAGGATCACTGAAAGTTGCAAGCGAAACCCGCTATACACGGTGGGTAAGGTGGGCTCTGCAACCAAGGAGCCGCATTGATGACGTTCGGTATGATGGCTTTGTCGGCCACATGCACTGCAGCTGCAATCTCTCCGTACCTCAGTGCTCGAGGAAGCCGTCTCGCCTGTAGTTGAGCTGCTTCGCATCGTAGAACAAACATCACCAAAATGCCTTCTACGACACCATCATGCGCTCTGCGAATTACTCCACACTCTGTGTAGAGTGGATGGAACAGCTTCCGGCAGTGACCCACAGGACGCTTTCACTTCAGTAACAGCTGACAGACCATGCATTGTCAGATTGGCACGCACCCCTCGTGGAGCCTAGGGCCCAGCCGCAATCGACTGGACCACTGGAGCCAGGTTGCGCAGCTTTCGTGCTGGGACCAGGTTGCCCCTGGTCGCCCGGCTTCATCGAGATGCCATACCTTCACTAAAGACTTGTCAGGCTTGTGTTGACAGGGCCGAGGGCGAAAGGGGGTATTTCGTTGAGTTGTAGAGTGAGTCGAGAGAAGCATCAGTGCACCGGGCACGATGTGGACTTGGCATTCCCGAAGGCTTCTAGTATCCTTGTTGCCTCGGGCATTTCTGCTGAATCCAACGGTTTTCTCGCATGAGGGAGCCGAGCCGAGTCCAGTCTAGCTTAGGATTCGCTGAGAATTCAGCAGGGCATACCGCGCTGGCACGAACTTCAACAGCCGTCCAGAATCCTGAAAGCATCTAGTTACGAGTACCTCGGAGGCTGTTTCGTCATTGCTCCCCCCCACCCGGCTTCATGGGATTCAGCATATCCAATGCGAATGGCACGAAAGGTTTCTGTCCTTCGGCACCCAACCTGAATCCTGAAGAATGAGTGGAGTCACAGCGACGTCAGCCACAAGCTTGCAGGACTCGCCCAACTCAAGCAAGGATTCAAGGAGGAGTCAAGGCTTCAGAGCCCTAGAGACTCCACCCTACCCCGCCACCGCCCACAACCACGCGCACGCACAACACCTTCACGACACGACAAGGTATACAGGCATGTTCGAAGATCCCACTTCACTGCATGTCCAACTGCGACCAAGAGGCTGCAGCAAGAAAAGCTCAGAAATGGCCAGCTGTGGCTCCAGCTGCTTGGAAGCAGATCGATTGAAAAGCACTCCTCGGACTCGGACTCGGACTCGGGACTTGGGGCCTATGCAGTGGGGCAGGTACTCGTTCCCTTTCGTCCATGCTGCATTGGAGATGAATGTAAGCATTGGAATCCGGACTGGAGTCGTACAAGACCCTGTGGATCTTCACAATCTCTTGTTTGAGGACAGGGAAACAGCAAGCAACCTCAGGCTCGCTTCGCATCCTGAACCCTGCAAAGCCCCAAAGCCTGCAAAGCCCATATCTGAACCCATCGATGACAAGGCGAGAGGCCCAACGGCATCAGAGACATCGACTTGCCCACTTTGAGGCCTCTGCGGATCGAAGCATTCGGTTTACAGAGTTTGCCGTCTGCGGCTTTGGGTTGCAGGTTGGTCCAAAAAGCTGTCGTGAGGTCAATCTCTTGAGCTTGGCTTTTGGCAATGAGTTGTGCAGAGATTCGCAATGTCAGAAGAATGGCCGGGGCCTTCAGTTTAAAAATGACTTCGTTTGCCAATTTCGGGCACAAAACATTCACAGAAGTATGGCAGGCGAAGCAGATCCGAGAGTGTACATTCCAAGAGACATGAAGATGACACATCGTGATAATGGTGATGGTAGATCTTGAGCCAGCTAGGAAGCATTCACAGAAGTACAGGCGCAGCATTTCCGAGAGCTTGCATCTTAAGGGAATCGAAATTTTCCGGCATGGCTTTCCCACATACCATGATGACGGTGATGATGCGGTTCAGAATGATGGTGATCGTGTAACGGTTAAACATGGGCCAGGCCCCCAAAAAAGCGTGTCTGCTGTACCGAGTTTGGGCCGGAGCCTGAAGGGTCCAGGCTTTTGGTGTCCATGTAGGGTGGCTGGGGGTTTGTGTGGTTTAGGGTCGAGGCGGTGAAGAGTTTTGCCTGTGTAGGACAGGCCTATCTCGGAGTCCCCCCACCGCTGACTCGCAAACAGCCCCTAAACCCACAAAGCCACCAAGCCCTAAGCTATAAACATCGGTAAGCCGTCAACCTTAATCACAAAAGCAGGATTGCTAGTCGTTTCAATACAAAAAGCTGGGAAACCAGTCGTGGGGGGGGGGGTGCAGTTGTTCTGAGTCAGCACTGCACGAAGCTCTATTCTCTGTCATGACGGCGGCACAAACAAAAACTTCTTTGGCCCATGCACCCACTCCCCAAACCGAAAAACGCGCGACCCACACGGCCTCTTACAGGCGCTCTCGCGCAGAACACGTACCACGAGGCAGCCTAGGTCCTTGAACATCCTCGTTCCAGACCCATGCCGAGGTGCTGTGAGACATCTGCGCCGCCAGAGTTGACCATATGTTCACAATAAGATCCTGGGCAGGCATAAATGAAGTTGACGGAACCCATCGAAGGAACCGACGCATGGGCCAGAAACACCCAATTGTGTCACACGAATAAACAGACTTCACCGGCAAATTAACCTCAAACCTAACATGCACAATTGCAACCGAACTCAAAGATAATTGGCCGAGCATCGATCGCTTCCTCCTCATTTTCCGGAGGAACAATCGACCGCACTGATTTGATGCAGTCTCCTTCCAGGTGCAGTTAGACTGCTTGAGCAAGGATGGTTCATTGTAATTTGCGCAGAACCGTCTCAAACTAGCTATCTCACCAAGCTGCACACACTGCCTGCAGCGGCAGACTGCTTGCGACATTTTCTGCATTTACAAAGCGCTGGACTACAGACCGGCTCGTCCTGCAATCTTCTGCAAGGTTATGGCCGGGCTGCTAGACGCCATTTTCGGACCTGGGATGCTGGAAGCCATGGACATACAGTGGCTTTGCCAAGTGTCTTGGCGGATCCTCCAGACACTTCTGGAAAGGCAAGTATCCCTCAGTCCTACCGCCTGACCCGGCCGCTAACTTGTCCCTACTCCGATTGCGAACCACATGCTTTCGCCCGCCTGCACAACTGAGGCCAAGACCGCACTGGTGTTCAGCGCATGGTCCGCAAGGGCGTGTGATTGTTTGCAGGATCTAAGGTTCAGTTTGGTGTTGTGGAGGTTGGCTGCAGCTGCGGGGCCCTGCCCCTGAAGAGCTACGAGGTCTCATCAGTCTGTCGCAGGCTTAGGACCATGGTCCTTCTTTGCTGCACCAGCAATGTCGATTTTTGGCTCTGCTGCAAGTGCTCTCTCGGGTGTGGGTCAAGATGCCTGCCCGGTGGTTTACAATGTACTGGGCTATGGATCTAGAACTTGATTCGACGGAGTTGCGCGATATTCACGCTGCACCATCAAGACCGAACCGAGGAGTGCTGGGGCCTCCTGAAACCTTTCTTCCCAACGCCTGTAGCATCGACAGACTCGCAAGCAGAGATTGCAGCATCAAGAAATCAAGGCAGTTCTGATAGAGGCAAAGCTTGCCTTGTGCAGTATAGTGCTACAAATTAGGAAACTACTGCAACATAGTTCAAGGCGAATCAAGCACCCGCCAGTGCAACAACGTCTCGACCTCACGACTATGTGATTGGCTGCTCTAGCTGCAGGCAGTGAGGGGAGCCCTTTCATGCGAAACTGAGCGGCGTCCAAGATCCTGAAGCGCCATCGACACGGCCATGGATGGGACACCGCATTATCACAAATCTGCCACCACAGCCCAAGCTCCAAACTGTCTGGCGGCGCAGCTGGCGAACGTGCATGCAGGGCTCATCTTTCAATCAATACGCATTCGGCATTCTGCTGCAAGTGTCGAACCTCCCCTTCGGGCGTTGCTGCCGACATCTGCAGCAGAGTGGGAACTGGCCAGTACAATTATTCCTCAATCTTCTAGCCGCGCAACACGCTGAACACTCCACCGGCAGCCATATATAGACTTGCAGGCTGGTTCGACTCAACTGGCTCTTACTTGCCAGGCCCACAACCGCCTCCAGGAAAAAGTCATTCACCCAGCAGCGAAGTCAGGATGTGCTGACAGTTCATCTGGAGCCGGTCAGACGACGGGAATACCTCAAGGACTGGCTGAAGTCTGCGCTTGAAGCCACACCCAGCAACTCGGCATCGAACCGTGACACATCTTAACACCGTGAACACCCCAGGCCATTCCTTGCCCAACCACAGACACAGACACAAACTAAGTGTGTGAGACAGAGAGAGGGAGGGAGAGAGAGAGAGAGAGAACATAAGTGGCTCAATGCCGTCGCCTGCATGATCTTCATGACCGTGTTGACCGCCTCCTCGGAATTGGGCGCGTCGCTCGCCTCCACCTGAGTCTCAAGGGCTTCAAGTTATCACCGCTGAGACCTCATGCCCCTGTGTCCCTGTGTCGTTGACGGACTTTGGGCGCTGCAGACAGCCACAATGGCATTTATCATGAAAGGGCACCCGGCACCCGCACCGTCGCCCCACCGTCGCAGGCTTCTGCATGAGCCCCCGGCGTCTTCCAGAGGAGGCAGATCCTCGGTCTTCTCCTGGGCCTGTGGAGGACAAAAACGCATCTTACTTATAGACTTATAGTGACCTGCAGTCTGCAGTAACACCTTTCTTGCCTGAATGCTATCGGGACGACTCTGGCAGGGTCTGGCAGTCTAGCTCTACAACATATTAAGCTGCCGAATGCTCTATGTCAAAATAAGAAGAACATGACCCCTTTGCCAATGACCACAAGAAACGCCCTGCAAGCCCAGCAGTCCTAATCTATCCTAATCTGCACAACTTCCTAGATCTTCCTAGGCTAGAAGCGGCCAGACGTGTCGGCACTGCGAGCAGATAAGGCGCGGGCGGGATACCCAGCATTTCCCTTGCGTGTCAGACGCTTCCCTGGACAAGGACACACAACAGATCTGTAAGCTTCAGGTGGAGTGCAGAACGTCTCATGCGTGTGATCGCTGTAACCAAGTGCTCAACCTACCAAAAGTCTGTAGAGTTGAGGCAAGACCGCATGAATGAACTCGGCGTAGAACATGTGTCTATACAGCCTATGCCTTCATCTAAACAGACCAGAACACAAACCAGAATGACGCGAAAGCCTTCATTCTCCAACATCCTGAACTCATGGTGAATCGACGAAACGCTGAGTCTCTTCAAACTGAGGCCATGCTGCGAGGCTACTACACACCATCAGACGGCCCTGCCGGACACTTCCAAAGAAAGAGCTGAACCCTTCCCCTAGCAATGCCCCCCGCCGAGGCAGTCTGCCAGGCATCGCTGCACTGTTGGCGGTAATGGGTCTATCCTTGCAGGCGCCGGAGCGTACGGCGTACGGTAGCTGAACAAGCAAGACTTGACCGGTCGCTTCACGTCCGATCCGTCACCCTGCTGAAAACTACGCTGCCCTGCCAAATAAAACGAGCCGGTGTGCAGCATCAGATGGAGCACAGACGATGTGCAGCTCGAAGCGATCTGTTCAAAGCATGGGGCTGCGGGTCTAAAATGAAACTCTAGACGCACAAAAGTTCTGGCAAAATACACCGCGCTGCTGCATCACTACTCCTAACTACAGGCGTGCCAACGCCTCTTCTGCTTCGGTGAGGTCGATGACCTAGCATGTTTAGGCCAAATCAAAAAAATCCCTGGGCCTTCGACAAGCTTTTGAGAGCCTGGCACGGCAGCCTGAGCCACCAGGAGGCTTCGAGAAGTCCAGGTGCCCCTGGCTTTGCAAAGTTTGAGCATCTGAGCATCACAACCCTCAAAAATGCAGACGGCCTCCACTGCATCGTACATGGTAGAGACAAGCGCCGCCTCAATTTCAACTGCTTGGATACTGAAATGGCCGAAGGCTCAAAGCCGTTGCGGCGAAACTCTCTGTTGAAATCGGAGTTCATCGCAGCTGAGTTGGCATGACTATGTCATTCACCAACGCAGACACGAGCCTGCCAATGCAACTACGTCTCTACCCTGCGATCTCCGGTCCGCCGAACTTGCTGTAACTAGCCCTTGCTTTGTCTCTGCGGCGGAGTGGCCACGAACTCAGGCAACAGTGGAGCGTCCTCGGGAGCTGCGGAGGCCGGGCTTCGGATGGTTCAGGTGGGGTCTTGCTCATGACATGGACAGATGCCGGTACACCGATTCGACATCTTGAATATTTCCAAAACCGATATGCCTACGAGGCCACCGATACTAATGAAGAAGAAACGTGAGTTCAGCCGAAGTGACCTCAGCAGACCAGTAGCCAGCACGCGCTACAGCCTCAGCTGGGCTCTTTTGGGAAACGCTAGAGACGCGCTGCTGCGGCACCCTGAAACCCTTGACCCCAGCGATGCCATCCACGACTCCATAAATAGCGCGTTTTGAATGTCGAACTGGAAACCAGTCGAACCCGAGGTGCGATTCCAAGTCACGCAGCTTGGCAGGTCTCTTCCTCCCTCCAAGGGCCCGACCCGGACGGCCTCAATATGCGCGTCGAGACCTGAAGAACAGGAGGACCGGAGGGCTTTAGGAATTTCAGCTCGGGGAAATGAGTTCAAAAACAGATTACCCGAGTGGTTCAGGTTCAGCGTTAGGATGCCCCAGGCTAGGCATCAGTTCTCAGGCCTGCTTCGCAACCGTTTCCAACATCATACATCATCTCTACACGCCGTTCTGTCTACCCGCGCGGTGCTTGAGCTTGCATCTCAGCGTCGCGGCAAGCCCTACAGCGCCCTACAGTGAGCCCTAGTGTAACCTCCACAGCTGCCCTCAATGCCTTCAACCGATGCCTTTGCTCTTTATCCCATGCGCCGCTTCAGGGCTTCAGCACCGCACTGTGCGTCTCCGAGAGAGAGCCGAGAGGGTGCTGTTGCAGAAACCTCGACACAATCGTGTAAAGGGCTGAAGCGTCCCATACCCTCTGCGGCGAGTAGAATCGTTACGCGGTTGCGCCTATTCTTATTGTTGCTTAGTCAGGAAAAGTTTTTGCCCTGAGTACGAGTGGATACTAGGAACAGAACCGAGGGCACATGGAAGCAGCAAGGGTGTGGGATCCAAGGTACTGTCACTTTCCCAACTACCCCAAAGAACTCGCAGGGTCGTCTCCCAAAAAAAGTACAACTTAAAGTTACGAGCATGGTGCATTGCCTCCGTCAGCCTCGCCAGGTAAAAGCGGTTGATTCTTGCAAGGAACGATCTGTCGAGATCTTGCCGGACGCCTACTTGCCTTGGGTTCTTTTGCAAGCCGTAGTGAGTGTTGTCGTTGCTGCTACAGTCGGAGTCTTATGTCTGGGCATCTGGCCACACCACCAACTGGTAGGAGGACTCGAACAGAACTGTCAGAGCCTCACGGGAAGTATATGGTAGGCGCACAGCCGCGCTTCAAGTGGCACAAGACCGGAAGTTCATTCATTCGTGGACAAGGCTATATGGTCCTCTCGGCAGCTCTCCAGGATCCCACTACTTTCGATGTCATCGTGATTTTGGTGTCGGATCACATCTGCTGTAGCCTGTGAAGCCGAACGAGGTGCAGCTGACTGCTCAGTTGACCACTGCACTGTCACAACGGAGGCCCGGCGAGATTGCTAAGTGCCGCAAACACAACGCCGAAAAAGGTGTCAGTTAAAGACCCTGTCAGAAATGCATCCAGCAGAAAGTTTACTTGCCCGACTAGCTCCCGAACCTCACCCTGCAACCTGCTGCACGCATGCCTTCAGCAACTTCCTGCCCAGTCGCTCGTCCTCTGCCCACAAGCGGTTTGTCAAGCGGCGCATGAAAAGCCAAGTGAATCTCGTAGACTCTGCAAACACTACGGCCCAAGGCTAAAAACCTCCAGTCCTCATATGTGAGGCTCTAGAAGCTTGACTTTATGCAGCAGAGGCCTTCATGGCAAACTTTTCGAAGGCGGCTGAGAAGAGCTCTATTGCCTGTTTTCAAAGGTGTAGAGTTGTAGCTCAGGGCAAGGGCCAACCGCTGAAAGTTGATGATGGTCATGGTCCGAGGACGAGAAGCAGGAGGCGGAGGAGGAGGAGGAAGGAGAAGGTGACTATCATCGTTGTCGTCGTCGTCGAAAGTCGCCATCCTCATTCTCAGCGTCACCACTACCAACAACGTTACGTCGCCATCGCCATCGAAATCGGCCATCGCCATTGATCATTACGGTACCAGCAGCAGCAGCAGCCGCCGGGGCAGCAGCAGGAGCAGCAGCATTGCGACCACCGCCGTCATGATGGCATTGGGGTCCTTTAAGTGGTTTACCAGTGTGCTCTGGTAAGCTTTGCTCTGCTCAGCAAAGGCTACCGAAACCGAAAGCAGCAATTGCTGTGCTGCGCCTAACCCTGAGAACACTGTGATCCCCAAAGCTCTAACCTCAGAGCACTCGAAAGAACAGCTTCTCATCTCGTGAAATGTACGGTTGGCTCACAAGAGAGGCTGGCCTCCTGTTGCATCTGAGGATGGTCGCTGAGAGGATCGGACACGATGCCTCCCGGAACTTCGGTTTGGAGGTTTTGAGGCTGTGCGACTGCGTCCTTCCTCCGTCTCTGTTCATTCTCCGAGCGGTAACTCTGGCTGCCTGGCCGCCTCTGGCTCCGGTTCTTATGTTCACTGCAGGAAGAAAGAAAAGAGATGGCATTCTCGTCACAATCCTGTCCTGCGCCGGCCGTGTACGACGGGGATGCCGAATTCACTGAAAAAACACCTTGTTGCAATGTTTGCCTTCAAACCGCTCAGAAAGTCCAAAGAGTTCCAAAGTCCTAGCCGGGCCACGCGATTGGCCCTTTCGTTCTCGTCAGCGCGAGTATATGAGGTACGTTCGATTCTTTTTTTGGAAGGAGGGGGGTGGATTGAAAAGTTGTGGTCTTCCAGCGGTCTGGTTCGGCATCTCGACTTGGATGAGTTTAGACGGAATACTGGAAAATGTTGGCGCTGTTGGACTGTTTGGTCGGATATGCGGCATGCAGGATCGTACGCTCTTTGGCCCCCCATGCCTTGCGTGGCCCGTGTCTTCCAAAAACTACGAAGCCGCACACGGCAGACCAGGTTCGAAGCTCATCCAAGTCCAAAGCCCCCGAGTCCCGAAGCTTCAGCATCCCGGCCTCCGGCACCCAAATGGCCCAATCTCAAGCCCGACTTCTTGAAAAGTATCCTACCTTGAACTGAGGCCCCAACTTTCGCAACCTACCAGCAGAATTTGCTTCACCTGCATGGCGGGCTTGTCAGGCTTCGCTGCTTCCGGAGTCCCGTCAATCCAGGACGCCGGCCTTTCACTTGCAAAGTTCGGACCGGCCTCTGTGTAGTGCTTCATGCAGAACAGACAGATGTGGCCATTCCGCTCGAACAGTGCGTGCAGCGTCTCACCCGCCTTCGTGGAAGCGCCGGACAAAAGGTTTGGGGCTGAGGGAGAAGAGCTCAGATTCTAGAGTCTGGTGCATTTCGGGTCTACATAGAGAAACTCAAGACTGGCGCGAGTGCAAGAAGATTGCTCTCCAAAAACCGGAGCAAGTACGACCGCACCGAGCTTATCGTGACTTCGGAACCTGATATCTGACCAGCCACACCCTGATACTCAAAGCAGACAGCTTAAGGCAGAAGCGCGGCCGCGCATCAACACAACCTTCCGGGCCTTCTGCACCACTGCTGCCGAAGGTGTCTCTCTCCTTGAAGCTCGCAGTTGACAGCTGGGCTGGGATGGAACCCCCTCGGGCCATCAGGGTTTTACAGCTTCGTTGATGGTTCGCGGCTTGGGATCTGCCGCGGGGGGGGGGGGGGNGGGGGGGCGCTCAGAGCTTGAAAGACTACCGTCGAGAGGAAAACCGTCAGTCTGTGACAAGGAAGTCGTGAATCCTAAGTCAGCAAGCTCATGCCAGTTTGATCCATTTTCATCAGTAGCTCTTGAGCCTTACTGGTAGGCATTAATGTACCAACTTGCAGTAAGTTACGCCCCGGCGCTGGATGCTAATCTCCAGTACTTTCTTTATACACCTGGCAGTTTTCCTAAAAAGAGAATCTGGTAACCATCGTCCGTGGTGAACATTGCAAGCACGATCGTGGCGAACTGTGTTGATACCAACTGGTGCGCTTGAAGTTCTCTCATCGAGGTCAGAACAGTTCCACGCCGGCGGCCGGTGCATCGATGAGCTCGGCAAGGACGTCGACGACCCCTGGCAGCGCTGAAGGCTTCAGTCGGTTCGGAAGAGGCGTTTACAAATTGAACCAACTGGCGGTCCGCTTCAAACCCAACTGGGCAAGTGCATATGGACGGGCGACTGCGCAGCAAGAATGACAACCCGACGATGCAGATTGGTCAAGCATGTCAAGCTTGGCACTGGAGCGCAGCATTCTCGACTCTACTCTCCTGCTTTGGCCTTCGTTTGCTATCTGCATGACGCACATGGACAAGCTCCTGCTTCTCTAGCTGTTGGCTGAGATGGGAGCACGCATATGGCGATATGGTTGTTGGCCGTGTATTCCCGATCTAGATCTGTAGCTCCATGAGAGTTTGGCTGTGGTGTTTCGGATTTAACAGTTGCTCCACATCCGATGCGTTGCAATGGCAGCCTGCAGATGCAAGGCGAACGGGCGCCGCCCCAGGGTCCAGAGCCTCCGCCTGTGGCTGCGGGCAAACAGTCCACACTGCACATGGACTGTAACGAACAACGCAACAACCGACGCCAGTTGATTTCTGCGCGTCAATGTTGAGTAACTCTGCTATTCGCGCGGAGCATCTCGGAGCTCAAGGCCGTCCTAGCAAACTTACTGCGGCCCCTGGACTTTTTCAGCGTTGTAGGGTTGACCCTTGCGTTAAGCCCTTGGACTTCTTGACTGGAGGTCGGAGGATCAGGAAACTCAAGCTGCTTGAGTGTCCCAGACCTGTTGGCTGCAGCGAAGCGGCACTAAGTGATTCGAGATGCCTGTGTGTGAGATTGCGTGAGTGCCATGGCCCAGGTCCTCCGTTTAAGTGCAGGCCTTGGTCTGAGCTGCTCTGAGACAAGACCAGTGTGACCTCAGTGGACTTCCCCACCCAAACAGCGGCTAAAGATGGCATGCGAACAGGAGCGCAGGTCGGCGGGACTTTCGGTTCTAATGGTAGGGTTGAATCAGGCTCTAGGTGGCTTTGTGGGGATGCAGGATAAAAATACGAATGGAAATGCGACACAATGAGTGTATTTCGGAAACGCCGTCCCGAAGCCGGCATTCCCTTGCTGAAAGGGAACATACTGTGTCTGCGCTAATCCGGGAGCCCGAAGCGTCCCTCAAAATGAACGATACATCAGTTAGATTCGATCAGCATCCTCTCCCTCAATCTCACTGTCGCCAAAACTGGGTGCTGCACAAAACGTGCAAACAGACCTGCAATGAGATTGAGAGGAATGCAAGGGTTCAGCAAGGGGGCTGTAGGGTACGCGGTGAAACGGCGGCCAGAGGCGGTATGTGGTGGTGGCGGGAGCTTCCGATTTGAAATGCAGAAGCAGTCACACGTTTCAAGGATTTAGGCCCACTATCGAGTGGCTGCGGCTGATGATGGCGATGACGATTACAACAGGCAAAATAAACCCAACATATGTCAAGCGCAATATGTTCATCAGCATGACAGTGATCATTGGTGTGGCTTTCGCAGGGTCAGTCCGAGGCACTAAGCCAGGCCAAGCCAGATTTCTCAACCCGCAGCATCGCTTACCCAAATCTCGGGCATCGATGCAAACGCCAGGCCTCCAAGCAGTAGGTGACGTAGGACCTGGTCTGGACTTGGTACGAGCTTTGTAGAAGTTTCAACAGGAAGAGGTTTGGATGCTTGGTCCATAGATTTGTGATAGATTTTCCATTCCTACAATGTTCCGCCGTTGGCAAGAAACCTTGAAATCAGAAATGCGAGTGGAAGCGACAAAGCCATGTTTGTTCGCTTTGTGAAGTCATGCATCCTAAGTGTGGTCGATGAGCCGATTCCTCGAAAGACTGAAATGAGAAAAGCTTCAATTGCTTACGTCGACAGTAGAGTTGCAGCAATCCGAGGCTTTTAGAGCCTGGGGCCCTGCGGCTCTGAAAGGCTCTGAACTCCGAGGTACTTACCAGCCATCGATGGGCAACTTCTCCTCTGCTAGGTGTCGAAAAGCCACCTGATGTCCAAGATAGGCGCCACATTCTCAAGGCCCACGCTGCCGTGCGAACTAGGAGTGGTCAGGCTTCAGACTAAGAAATGGTCTTCATTCTTGAATCACTCTTGCAATACGATCTGCTCCTCACAACTCAAGGCAAAAGCGAAGACTGATGCAACATGATATAGCACTTCGCAGGAGGTGTCTGGCCTCTATCTCGGGGACTGAGTCTGCCCCATTCTCGGAGCACTCGTAGCCACGAAGCAGCAACTGTCATCACGCAGGAAGTTTTGACACGCAGGAAGTACGAGTAGTGTCACTATCGTGAGGAACGCCGACTCCGCGACGACATTCGGGGTTCGGCAGACACGGCAGAGCTGATGCTGTCAATCCAAAGCAAAGCCATTCACAATGGCAGGACGGGGTTCCTCTTACTAGTGTGAGATCCGGCATTGCAAAATTATTTTCGGGGAGTCATTCCCCTGTGCATGTGCCGACTCTGAATCGGTGCCTGCAGACACGCAACCATGACCGGAATCACGTTGTTTTCGGCATAGTTGACCGCCATCTGCAGCCTGCTGGTCCAATGCAATTTTGAACAGCCACAAGTATGACCTCATGCATAGATGCCAAGCGCTGAGAGGCATTGCTAACCACAACTCCTGGGCAGTCCAACACTACCCGAATCTGTGACTCAAGACGGTGGGACCTGCGAGGTGACAACTAATTGGGGTGCAGCCAGATCAAAGGAGCTCAGCCCCTCCGTCTACTGGAAATGGAAACACAGTAAAGGGCCGCATTTGACTGGCACGCAATCTTCTCCAGAGATCTTAGGAAGTCTGTTTGTCCAACAATTTCACCCTTGCAGTTAAACCACCACTGAAAGGAACCTAATTTGCCCCGTTTCTGACACTGCTGGGTGCCTCGATTTGCCGAACACTGTCTAAAAACCCTCAGGCAAAACCGAACCTCAGCTGCGCGTTCTGATGCACGGTCGCCAGTGCCTTCCATGAGCGTGGATGTTGGGCATGGGTCTTGCGTAGATTGGAGGACAGACTCCGTGTTGCAATGGGCCGTGTCCTCGGTTTTTTTCTGAGTCGGCTCTGGCCGAATGGGCGTCGGCGAGACTCCATAACTACATCAAATCCGCATGTTTCCAACCCAAGTGAGAAGCCTGGCGGAGCCCACCCCAACCTTACGAACTGCTAGCAGCGCAAAATGTGCTTCTAGCAGAGAACATGCTTCCGAACTGGTCCCACAGCCCCAGCTGCTCTGCAAACGAGGCACGATCCGGACCAAAGCCTCCGATTCTTGGTACTCCTCTGCATGAAATGCCACCCAAGTGTTTTCAGAGACCTAATGTCCTGAAATGGCGGGTATGATTCGACCCATTTCCGAGCAGATCACTGTGCACGCCTGCATGTGCTCGATCGATCAGTTGATCCCTAGCCCCTCTGTGCCACATCACTCAAGTCTTGTGGCATGCTACCACCAGCTGGAGTATTCACTTAAGCTTTGAGTCTTGTGCGAATCACAAACCTCTGACTCTCATCCAGTCAAGGTCAGAACACTGGTGCCAAGTACAACGCTGTACGAGATCTGGAGCATGCTGCAAGAGCGATGGCGGCTTTCAGACATCGCATGCCACATGCAGGATTCAGGGAACATGGTTGCACAAGGGTCTTCTGCGCTACATGGCCTTGTACAGCTTCTCTCAAAATACCATGTACCAGATGGATGAGACGTGGCGGTTTGCCTCTAACCGCATCAGCAGCCTTTGCGGTGGAAGCTTCAGGAACAGGGACTGCAGAAGAGATGACACCTGCCAAACCGATGTGCGGCCTGTGCTATTCATGCAAAGCTTCGGAAGAACCTTGCAGTGAGTCGACATCTCACGCGTATATTGAGAATCAGGCAGTTTCATCAAACTCAGCAAAAACTAGCAGGTGCAGACGCCTTGCAGCTTATTGCTTGCTCTGCAGCTCGGTTTTCGGCATCGGGCTACAAAAGACTGCAATCCTCTGGCCCTTGCCTTGCGCAGCACTGCGAGGGAACTGCACTGTCCGGGGTTCGGGTCCTGACAACTGAAGAACCTTTGGTCTCGAATGGATGATGTAGCTGTTGTCATGTCCCCTCACACTTGTTGCTGATGCACTATGTACGCTCTGGCTATGAGCATACCCATCCATAACCCCCACACTCGATGCTGCCACACTATGCCCAAGTTGTTCAAGGGGGCACGGAAACACAA
Organism: Symbiodinium sp. clade A Y106; assembly: GCA_003297005.1. NCBI lineage: Eukaryota > Dinophyceae > Suessiales > Symbiodiniaceae > Symbiodinium > Symbiodinium sp. clade A. The sequence goes on from BGNK01004478.1 coordinate 26,669, forward strand.
AGCCTGCCTGTGCTACTGAAACTGCATGCTATAAAGGCTTCGCTCCAAGCTGACAAAAGCAAACCGATTCTAAAGATTTGGCCGCGGGGCACTGTCTTTGTGCTTTATGCGACGCAACCACGGCGTTCTTCATCACATTGTCAAGAACCAAGTACTTGCTACATTGCACGAAGTCGGTAAAACATTCGGCTTGCTGCACAACAGTGGGAAATAAAACGTGGAACCCTCAAAATGACTGCGAAACCTCAAGCCCACAAGAAGCTTGAAATCGTGCAAGCTCACGAACCCCCCGCACGCCCGAAACAGGGTAAATCGACCCCGCTGTCACCGCTGTCAGCTTCACAGAGGTCCTCCAACGTCTGCCGCTGGTGGAAGGCCCACAGGGACAAGACCTGCAAACTAAACCGAGAGCTACATGTGAATCTCCGCAGACCCTCATGTAGATAGCTAGTTAGTTAGCTAGTTAGTTAGTTAGTTAGCGAGGTAGGTGCAGGTAGGTAGTTGGTCAATTTTACGAGGTAAAGGTTGTCGGATCGCCATCTGGACAGTTGGTTTGTTGTTTCAGATTGAGTGAGCGAATGAGTGAGCGAGCGAGTAAGTTTGTAAGTGCATCTTACAAGTAGTTTACTTGTATTTACAAAAGTTAGCTACTGTAGCTACAAGTCGATTCAGCTTTATTTGCTTTCTTTCTTACATACCTAAGTACCTGCTTGCTTGCTTAACTAAACTTACGTGTGTTCTCAGCAAACCATAGGGTGTTTATCTGAATCTATGTGTGTACGTATGTATGTAGGTACAGGTATGTACGTATGTATGTATCTATGTATGCATGTATGCATGTATGCATGTGTGCATGTATGCATGTATGCATGTATGCATGGATGCATGGATGCATGGATGGATGGATGGATGGATGGATGGATGGGAGGACGGAAGGTGTGGAAGGATGACAGCATTCCGAACTGTCTGTGAATCTTCCGGCCTCTAAGAAATCAATGCTGCGACATTGAGCACGGCTGTCCAGCAAGTTCCGGTGTCTTCCAACCCGGTGCTCGCAAAGGTCATGCCTAGAAGACCGGTGCCACGAAACCCTCACGAAACCCAACACCCTAACCCGAGCGGTTCTCTCACAAAACCACCTTGCCGACGACGTCGAACTCGCTCTCCAGGCGACGGAAGGTGCCGCGCCTTCAGCTTCCAGCTAGTGCCGATTCCCGGGTTCGGGGGAAGACGTCCTACAGTCCTGGGCTGCAATGCTTGCAGGAATGAAGGGGCAAGTTGACGGACCAGCACTGACAAATCTAGCTCCAGCACCAGCCAAAGCCAGTTCTCAAAGGCCAACACAAGGTGCGCACTGCGCACACCCCTAGAAGGTTCAAGGGGCTTTCAGATCTAGTCGGGGAGGTCTGGCGGCCGATGAGGGCCTTAACACCGCACACGGCACCGGGCAGGCTTGCAATGGCCTGCACGCCTGCTACTCAATCCTCCGACAACTCTGCGGCTCTGTGGAATTGAGGACGTGCCAAAGAAACCACAAACCCATTTACACCCTCGCATCAAACACCCGACCTCCAAACCTGCCTGCGGCCTTCCCCCGAATCCGGAGCACACAAACTTTCCGGTTGGACTCCCGCCTCTGCTGCTCCAGGCTCTGCAACTCATCCAGCACCTCGCAGCAGTCGACATGTTGGCTTCGGGGCTTTGGCCATTCGGAGTAGAGCTTGGGATCAAGCGGAACAGCTGCAACGCGGCTGCGCAGGCGGAGGCTCAGTTCCGGTTTCGCGGACTGCCGGTGTGATTTGCGCTAGTACCACGCCGTTTTCATCGGACCTTGACAGCATGCGACCCAGGCAAGGCAATGCAAAAGCAAAACTTTCCGGTGCGGGAACATGGTACAAATCGGAGACCTCCGAACTTGCTCCGTTCACAAACGTTTTCAAGACTAGACAAAGGTGCTGTATCTTCAAGCATCGAATGTCAATCTCGCAAAAGCTTGGGCTTTCCAGAAAGCATAATCCCAGGCCTCGAGACAGACGAAGGTATCTCCAACGAAAGAGTCGCCGAGGGCAAAGGAGCACAGCTCCAAGTTGTTGCTGAACCTGAAGCAGGGGGGTGAACAGTTGAAGTTGCTTGAAGTTGCTGTCTGGAGAGAATGTGTTAACTGGAGTGTCTTGTAGCATGCCTGAGGCCCCTGCACCATGCGGATTGCGCTCTGCACCGCCTGCTCAAGGCTTAGGTTGGGCCCAAAGTCCGGAACTCAGAATCATGGCGGACCTTGGAATCCAACCGAATGTCCCAGTAGCTCAAAAACGCCTCCACAGACCCACTCTGCTGCAAATCTAAAGCCTGCATGGGAATGACACCCTGAAGCGTGGCCTTTGCCAGCGTGGGGTCCAGCTGCTCTCCTCCTAATCAGCTTCCGCGAGAGAACTCTTGCCCAAAGGGGACCCATCGAGAAGAAGAAATGCCCCGCGCTCTGATCGCCCATAGTCCTTTCTTTGCAACGACACGCTGCCGTGCCAAAGCGAAGGAGTGAATGGCACCACTGTCAAGGCATGCCTGTGCAGATGGCTGGTGCGCACGGAAATATTATGAAATAAGTCTATGCCGGGACAGTCGCATCTGTAGCTACCATGAATCATTGCAACTCGATGTGGCTTATGTTAAATAGTTCTGCTAGCACGATGTTTTCTCAGGATGCACATTCTGTGCACGGAGCGCTTGCCGCTGCTATTCATCTGTCGATGCAGGGCCGGGGTTCTACCTGGTGTTAATGCGGCTGACTTGTACCTCGTGAACCTGTAGTATCTCTTCTTCAACACAGTCAAGGAAGTGTGGGAACTCCGAGGTTAGGACAGCTCAGGAAGGCAACAACACACCTCTGCCTCAAAGCAACCATAGCCCGCCCCTCCCTGTGCACCCGAGAAACCCAACCGGCCGGCTCGTTCCCCCTCATACTGTACCGGAAATTACAGAGCCCAAATCGAGCTCTAGGCACTTGTCATCCAGTCAGCTTTGCATGAAGATTACAGAACAGAACTGAGGACGAAAGTGTGGCTGCCTCGGTGTGTGTGGTCTTGGCTGGTGTCGCCTGCTCCTCTTCTTGGCGCTCCTCCCTGTCTGTTTCTCTGCCTCTGTCTCCGTGCCAACCTCTCTTGGCCTGGAGTGCGAACCCCGCCTGAAACCGACATGCAGATTTAGATAAACAACATGACAGACACATGTGCATTCGTGCGGGCTTCTGCCAGATCGCTTACCAGCTCAACTCCCGGGGTTCCGCCTGCTGAATCCAGGACTCCATAGGCAACAGCGGTATCAGCTGCACACTCTTCAGTATGACGGCCTCCGCGCTGCCACAGGACTTGCATCTCAGGCTGTGCACTTGCAGGTTTAGCATTCCGAGCTAAGGGTTTTGGGCTTACGAGCTAGGGCTAGGGTCAGCTCTGAGTCTGCTCTTGCTTGCGTGCTGCTCGCGCTTGGCGACCAATTCCCGTACTCCAGCCCCATGAACCACGGGAGACTCATTTTCGGCCATTCATAGAGTGTGCGGTGTGCTGCAAGAACCGGCAGTGTCCACTGGCTTCCAAATCCTGGTTTCCGGGTCTGCTGGTTCCTGTCCACCAGTGCATGTTGCAACAAATCTGGCTTCACCATGAAGTACCCTGACTGTCTTCCAACTTTGGTGAGCCCTGAACACTGTGGCCTCCGCAGGGAGTTCAGACTCGGTGAGGAGCTTGCTGACAACGGCCTGGGAATGCAAGACGCCCACTTCGGATTGCGGTGTCAGAAGCCACACATAGTGCGGTCTTAGAGTGCTGTGGGCATCGATGTGTCCCGTCATTGCGCAGGTATCGTCTCAGATGCAAACTGCTCTCGTCAAACTCAGCCGTTCACGTTCAGCAGCGTCTTCACAAAGTCCTGCGGCCAGCGGTAGGCTGAAACATGAGGACTAGCATCACCTCAACATAGACTCACATAGACTTTGTTAGGATGAGGGGGCAGGTTTCACTACTTTTGGTCCGTCATTCAGCACTTGCAAGTTGTGCAAACGCGGTGCCATGTTGAAAACTTTGTCTTGTCGGCCGATTCAAGCCTTTCTTGTTGCATTCGCGCTGCTAAGGATGGTGAGAGAAGACCCGCGTCCTGCTATGGCTGTGCGCTTGGCCAAAACTCAAGACTCAAGACCATTGCAAAGGCATTCCCAATATCCACAATGGCTTCATGGAAGCTTGTTCATGGTCCCTTGACTGCTCGAGAGACAGTGCGAGACCTTAAACCGCAAGCACTGATGTATCCATCTGAGCCGAAGCCCCGATCTCAGCCGGCTGGCCTGGCTCTGGAGCCTCTGCCGTAGCCAGGGCTCCACAGCGGGCCTTACGAGGCTTGGGAACCCGAGGGTGCCCAACTAAACAGCCGGCGACGACTGACAGGCTTTGAGATTCCACTCACCAGTTGCGATGCCTCAGGGCTGCCTTGAGACTGTCCCTTGTCACTTCCCCCCCTTCTGAGCCGGCAGCAGCAGCAGAGCCAAAAGAGACAAAAGCCAGGTGATGAGCTTCGTGGGGGTGGGGCCCCCACCCTGGCTTGTGCTTGACGCTTGGGGACTTGCGGCTTACGGCTCAGGAACCAAGCTTGGAGCGGCAAAGGCACATGTCACTTTTCGCAAGAGACAACCGTCTTGAAATGGATCGCAGGAGCCGTTTCCACAGACCGCTTCAGAACCGAAGACGATGCCAATGCTGCGCATTTCTGGGATGCTTCTCAGTCACGTTCCATCTTTCCATGAAAGGAATTGTCAGGAAGCGATGCATGTTTTGCACCTGCCAAAAAACTATTTCTAAGCCCTGAGCTTTCAGCCTCCAATCGCAAACCCAAGACCCCATATCCTAAAGCCCACCCTCAACCCCAAAACACTGTCCTAAACCCCGAACCTCTACACCATTGGACCATCTGCCCTTTCAAAGGGGCCCTGGGCCTGGGACGGCGAAGCAGACTGAGCCTCGCTGAGCTGCGCGCTTGAAGCCAATACTGCCTGAGGGTGATAGTCTGGAGGTAGACGGGTTTGAGTGTGGGGTTTGCGGGCTTTAGCAAAGTATAGCAAAGTACTTGGGTTGGGGAAGGTTTAAGTTCAGCGCGTTACGGTTTTGGGCTTTGCCTCGCCTAGCTTCAGGGTTTCAGCTTTGAAAGGCCGTTGAAGTCGCAAGTCGCAGAGCAAAGGCGAATGAATTTGAGGCAATTCTTTTTCAGAGACCGATAGATATGATATAATTAACTGACGATGCAAGACGGTCTGAAGCCTCTGCGTCGTCTGATCTTCGACTCACGTAGGTTAGGAATGTCCCCGGTATGGCTTGCAGTTGTTCGCGGGAGACAATCATGATCAAATGCAACAGCAACGGCAGTCATTGTTGGACATCCCAACGAAAGAGGAACTTGGGGGCCAACAGAAGTCCCCGCTTTGTCATTGTCACTTGACCCCGCCCCCTCACCCTGCGAAGCTTGAATGACCTGGTCCTTCCCAAAACCCCAAATATCCAAACCGATACTCACCAGAGACCCCCAAGCGCTTCCTGATCCCCTACACCAGGCCTCAGCGGCACTGCGCATCACCGCCTGGGGAAGGAGCTGCTGCGCTGAGGGCTCCTCAGACGGGCAAAGAGAGGGCTTCGGTGCGTGGGCCTCGAACTTGCAATTGCCCTGAGTCCCTTCCGAGGAATTCCGTCAGGCAGTCCGGAGAACGGGTCCGAATGCTGCGGTGACAAAGAAATGCATTGCTCGGGCTCTGGCCGCTAACAGGACCGACAGGAATTGCGACGCCTGAGATGAAACCGCACGCAAAGGCTTCCAGTTGGTTGAACAGTCGGCTGTTTAGCTGTTTGCCAGCAGTGCAGCGATGCACACACGGCCATGGTCCATGGCGATAGACCAGGCCGCCCGCTAGACTTCCAGGCATCAACCACTGAAACAAACCCTGGTGAGAAGTTGGACTGTGCAAGCAGGCGGATTTCGAGTCTTTCTCAACACAGCACCGCCACATCTCAGATGACACGGTTTAGGGCAGGAAACCCCATCACTACTTCTAAACCTTTTGCACCGCACGAAGACCGGCCTTTAGCAGCAGGTTCCAGTTGGCTTGATGATTGACGAAGACAGCTATTGCAGCCTGCGCCATGCTTGGAAATAGTCTCGCAGGCAATCCCACCATGTGCGGACAGATCTGCACTTTCTGGTGTGAAGGTGGGATTTGTCATTCTTGTTGCACGGCATAGACCACGAGCCGCCCGGAAAAATGACAATGTAGACCACGAACAATAGGACAGGAAACATCACTAACAAAATCAGAGGGATGAGGGCGAAGCAGGCGTTTCAAGCGCCAACATTGAGACGCCGAGGCTGCAGAATCTAGACTTCAAATGTCCGTCTGCGGAGAATAAGTACTACACTAGTTACTACACCAAAATTGGGCGTGACGACTCTTCGAGAAACGGCTGGATGACTTGCACCGCCAGCTTTTTAACACAGCATCTATCGGTACATGGCGTGCGTCTAGTTGCGCACGAACAGAGCTCTCGCTCTACAGCGAGCTAGCGCGCCCACCGTCGAACCCCATCGACAAGCACGCAGCCAGCTGCAGCTCCGCTGCTAGCATCTCAGAGCCAACCCCTAGATCTGGTTCTTCAGTGCGGCCAGCGGCGTCGCTTTCACAACCGTCTTCGCCTGCAGAAACGTGTGGTAGCAAGCTGCCGAGGTCACTAGCTACCAGCGGTCCCACCTTCTGCGCCTTGACCTGCACCTCCTGCGGAAACAGCAGATGCAATGAAGCCACATAACAGCTCAGAATGGCTTCAGCCAATCACCCAATGCTGACCTTGCCGAACATCATGCGAGTACCACCCTTCGTGGCAGGCTTCTGACCTTACAGCTCAGTCGGGCCGGCGTGCCCTTACTCTTGCCCAACTGGCTCTGGCACTTACTGCAACCAACTGCCTGCGGTAAAAGACATGATGGAGTCAACCCAGGCACGAGTCTTGATCATGCACAGCCCTGGCAA
>BGNK01004478.1:33752-53791 GCA_003297005.1 Symbiodinium sp. clade A Y106
AGGTTTTGCAGGACCGACAAGACATCCTTCTTCTTGAGCTCGGACTTGGTGGCGAGCTGGTCGGCAAGCTGGGCCTTGGTCATGGCTTTGGCACCGGTCTTCATGGCCTTGGACTTCATGGCGGACTTCATTGCCGGAGCCATGTCTTCCAAGTGGGTTGGACGCTTGTCAAAGGCCTTTTGAAAGCTTGAGCAGCGAGGGCTGCACGTGAGTCAAAGCTGGAGGATCAGGATTCCTAGNGCGGACTTCATTGCCGGAGCCATGTCTTCCAAGTGGGTTGGACGCTTGTCAAAGGCCTTTTGAAAGCTTGAGCAGCGAGGGCTGCACGTGAGTCAAAGCTGGAGGATCAGGATTCCTAGGCCTCCTGTCCGCAGATTGCGGTCTGGGCCTCTTCTCATCTTCGTCTACCCGCAAGCCAACGAGCCTTGTTATCCAGCGTTTACCGTTTAGGCCGTTTGGGCCCTGTGCTGCGGCTCGACCAGAGTCGGTCGGGGTCTTGGCCTGAAGGGCCTGCGATGGGCTGAGTTTTTGTGGGTCGGACACTCATTCTATCGCCCCGTGGGCAAAAGAGCCATTCGGGCAGTCGCTTCGCAAGCTCATGCAATCTTCTGGGCCAGTGCTGTTTGGAAGCATACGTTGTTAAAGAGAGGACACACACACAGACACAGAGACACACGGACAGACAGACACAAACACACAACTGAAGCATTGGGCATGACGACTCTTCGAGAAATGGCTGGATGACTTGCACCGCCAGCTTTTTCACACANCATCTATCGGTACATGGCGTGCGTCTAGTTGCGCACGAACAGAGCTCTCGCTCTACAGCGAGCTTGCGCGCCCACCGTCGAACCCCATCGACAAGCACGCAGCCAGCTGCAGTTCCGCTGCCAGCATCCCAGAGCCACCCCCTAGATCTGGTTCTTCAGTGCGGCCAGCGGCGTCGCTTTCACAACCGTCTTCGCCTGCAGAAACGTGCGGTAGCAAGCTGCCGAGGTCACTAGCTACCAGCGTTCCCACCTTCTGCGCCTTGACCTGCACCTCCTGCGGAAAACAGCAGATGCAATGAAGCCACATCACAGCTCGGAATGTCTTCAGCCAACCACCCAATGCTGACCTTGCCGAACATCATGCGAGTACCACCCTTCGTGGCAGGCTTCTGACCTTNTGAAGCCACATCACAGCTCGGAATGTCTTCAGCCAACCACCCAATGCTGACCTTGCCGAACATCATGCGAGTACCACCCTTCGTGGCAGGCTTCTGACCTTACAGCTCAGTCGGACCGGCGTGCCCTTACTCTTGCCCAACTGGCTCTGGCACTTACTGCAACCAACTGCCTGCGGTAAAAGACATGATGGAGTCAACCCAGGCACGAGTCTTGATCATGCACAGCCCTGGCAANGGTTCTTCAGTGCGGCCAGCGGCGTCGCTTTCACAACGGTCTTCGCCTGCAGAAACGTGCGGTAGCAAGCTGCCGAGGTCACTAGCTACCAGCGTTCCCACCTTCTGCGCCTTGACCTGCACCTCCTTTGGAAAACAGCAGATGCAATGAAGCCACATCACAGCTCGGAATGTCTTCAGCCAACCACCCAATGCTGACCTTGCCGAACATCATGCGAGTACCACCCTTCGTGGCAGGCTTCTGACCTTNTGAAGCCACATCACAGCTCGGAATGTCTTCAGCCAACCACCCAATGCTGACCTTGCCGAACATCATGCGAGTACCACCCTTCGTGGCAGGCTTCTGACCTTACAGCTCAGTCGGACCGGAGTGCCCTTACTCTTGCCCAACTGGCTCTGGCACTTACTGCAACCAACTGCCTGCGGTAAAAGACATGATGGAGTCAACCCAGGCACGAGTCTTGATCATGCACAGCCCTGGCAAAACAANGCAACCAACTGCCTGCGGTAAAAGACATGATGGAGTCAACCCAGGCACGAGTCTTGATCATGCACAGCCCTGGCAAAACAAACCTCAGATAGAGAGGAGAGGACAAGAGAGCATCCAACATCCAGCGGCAAAAACTCAAATGCAGGCACGGCACTTGCCGGTGTTGGTGACCTCGCTGGCACCGATGTCAGAAAGGTTTTGCAGGACCGACAAGACATCCTTCTTCTTGAGCTCGGACTTGGTGGCGAGCTGGTCGGCAAGCTGGGCCTTGGTCATGGCTTTGGCACCGGTCTTCATGGCCTTGGACTTCATNCAAGACATCCTTCTTCTTGAGCTCGGACTTGGTGGCGAGCTGGTCGGCAAGCTGGGCCTTGGTCATGGCTTTGGCACCGGTCTTCATGGCCTTGGACTTCATCGCGGACTTCATTGCCGTAGCCATGTCTTCCAAGTGCGTTGGACGCTTGTCAAAGGCCTTTTGAAAGCTTGAGCAGCGAGGGCTGCACGTGAGTCCAAGCTGGAGGATCAGCATTCCTAGGCCTCCTGTCCGCGGTTTGCAGACTTCTCATCGTCGTCTAGTCAGGCTCTTCCCGCTGCTACATGTCCCGGCTCTCTTGCCGAATGAGTCCTGGAGCGCCAGTAGATGAGGGCTAGTTCCAGCAGCTTCCATCTTGCCGCCCCAGCTCTTCACTGCCTGGCCCCTAACCTCAGTTGTACCTGCGCACTGTAATGAACACCCGCCTCAGCACTTAACCTTCTTTTCTTGGCTCACTAGCGGATCCAACAGATGCAGCGAGATTCTCAAAGAAGCCTGATCCTGACCTTTACCCCATACCGCACCCGCGGCATCCCGAGGCCTCAAGGCTTCGCCTCATGGCCGGCGATGCGTCCTCGGCTGCACCGGCCTCCCGAGGCCAGGGCAGGGCTTTTCGGTTTCCGGTTGTCCTTGGGTTTAGTGCTTAGGGGCTTAGGGTCGGGGAGTGGTGGTGGCTGTATCTGGGGTTGTCGTTGGTTTTTTCCCCATACGACAAGATCGGAAAAGGCTTGCTGGGCCTGCGTCTGTTGCGCAAAGAGAGTCTCGATGCCTCGTAGCTGCAACGCCTCGTCCTGCTGTTTTGGAGGACTTCTGGGGTGTTCTTACATGCTTCCAGCAGGCACAAAGCTCTGATTTTCTGTAGTGAGCACTCTTCAAAAGCACCTTGGGACCGCAGCTCTCGAAGTCGCCCTTCCTTGGCCGTCGACGCAACCTCCAACCTTCAACCGAAAACCGCCAAGACCGCCGTCCTGCGGAGAGCGAAGCATCTCATCCACGATGTCCCCGGACCCCTCTCGGGCAAGTTTCGAAAGCTGCGCTTGCCACAGAATGAGCACGGATAGCACCGGTGCATCACTTTCTTCTCTTGCAGGCATCCTCCTCGAGATGATTGGTTGTTGTTGCTGCTCTTTCTGCTGCTGTTGTTGCTTGCTTCTGTTGCTGCCGTTGGCAATGACAATTAAAGGATTAAGGTTGAAAATTCGCATTCTCATCTTCATTTACCCGCATCATGACGAGGTTTGGGCTCCGTCAGGCACTTTCTTGTGGTTGGGATGGAAGCTTTCCCAACAATCCCTGTGTCTGCGTCGAGCTTGGCATACTAGTTTGAGGTATTTTGCTATCCCGGAGCACTCGGGGCCTCGCACAAGCAGGGCCCCGGACCAGGGCAAGCAAAAAAAATATCCAAGAGCACACTCGGACTTTCACATACGACACGAGGCTCCGGGGATAGAAAAGCAAGAGATGTGTAATTTCCCATAAACGCGCAGACACAGACACAGACACAGACAGTGACACACAAACACGAATTTACATGCATACATACATACATACATACATGCACTCAGGCAGACACAGAAACACACGCACACAAACAAAGCGACGCAAAAGGAGACAAACACATTGACACACAGGGACACACATACACAGGAAGAGAGGGAGAGGCGCGCACACCACACACACAGATACATGCAGACACACAGGGAGACAGCCAAAGAGAAACGCAGTGGGAGAGAGAGAGAGAGACACACGGCAAGAGGACATGCAACGACATGCAGAGACACACAAAGACATGCCGAGACACACTCAGACACCAACAGACACAGACACAGTCAGGGACACACACACACACACACGCACGCACGTATGTATGCATATAAGCATGCATGCATGCATGGGTGCGTGCGTGGGTGGGTGGGGCGATGGATGGCTGGCTGGATGGATGGACGGATGGATGTACATACATGTGCATATACATGTATGCATCTATTTCCTTGCTTATCTACTAGTTAGTTACTTGTCTATATATTTGTCTATTAATTTATGCACTTGCTTATTATTTACGTGTTTATGTCTTTTTCAATTTGTCATACATATACCTATACATACACATCTACACCTGCATGTACGCATGTTAATAAGCGTAGCCGACATAATTCTTTTAACGTCCATAGCATTACAGGCCATATTGCAGATAGCATAAGGGTTAGAACTAGAACTAATAGTAAATATCCATGCGTATAGTAAAAACTATTTGTACTTATTTGTACTCATATACATCTATGTTTACATGTGTGCAAGCACAAGGAAAGACCACGACAAAACATGGAGCGCCGAAATGCTCGGCAGAAGCTGAACAATAAAGTCCAAATCCTGCGCATGCAATCCTTGCAAACAGCTACTTGACATCCACCCTCCCTTCCTGCATGAGTGGGAGCGCCGAAACGCAAGAATACAGTTCCGACCCCGCAGCAACAAATAATGGAAATTGCAGAAAGTGTTGAACTGCAAGGAGGCTGTACGAAAATAATAGTAGGGTGTCGACCCGACTGCCGTCACTGCATGTTAGCCTTTTGTTCCATACACCGCCCCTGTTCTGCCTCCGCAGGCACAGCAGCTTCCGCAGCCGCCTGCATCGCAGCGGATTGGCAAGTTGGGCCGAGATTCCAGGTTGACTGGACAATGCAATAACATGAGAAGATCTGTACGTGTGACTTTCCTCATTGGCGTCGGATTGGGTTTCGGGCGGTTTCATTCTGGCCTCGGCTCCGACTGCAGTACAATCAAGACGCTTCTGATGTCGGATGGGTAGGGACATGTAGGGGGCCGTGGCTAGAGGGCCGCAAGGCTGGAGGCCGCACTGAAGCATGCCTTACAAGTTTCGGTGACTCCTTCGGTAGGAAGAGTCTGCGCCCCCCTTTCAAGCCGAAGGAACCTCAGCTTCGAAGGGTCAAGGCCATGGCCAGGGATCCAAAGATCCATCATCCTAGGCATCTTGAACTAGCACATGCCAAGGCCGCAGTGCCTCCGGAGGCGCTTGCGACAACTTTTGAAGCCGACTCTGTAGCACCTCGATCTCTTCGCCTGAGCGCGTGAAGCTCTGAATTCTAAGTATGCTCGGCACACAGGAGGTGCGGCGCAAGAGTTGTGGAAGTGGTTTAACTTCAAGGCCTTGGGTGTCCACCGAACCATCAAAGACTCTTACGAAGCTGAGGTCTATTGGAATTGGAATCCGAAATTGTGCAGGCAACAGGTCTGCAGAAGCAGCTTCGCACTACAGACGCGAGCCGCGAACCTCGCGCCCACTGGGCTCCGAACGCATGCGGTCGCGCTCTGCCAGCCATTCCGCGCGCTCCTCGTCGAGACTGGGCTTTTGAGCAGGTTCGAGTGTTCCTTCGGTTCCTTCTCTGAATGAAGAGTTTGGGATTCCGTGTTGGGCTACGACAACTCCTGGTGTTGTAGGTCACAGGCTAGAATTTCGGGATAGGCTATCTGACAAACTGCGATCCGGCGCAGTCTTTAGGACCGCTGCAACCCTGCCCCGACTGCCCCGACCTTGAGCAGGGATTCCACCTGCTCGCGGAGGGCTGTCACCTCCCGGACAATGGCAGGGCCGGACCCCCAGAATCCCCCAAGCCGAGGAGTCGACCTCATCCTCAGCCATGGCTTTCCGGGGCCTGTCACCAGGAACTGATGGGCTCTCGCATTCCTGCTGCTCCGCCTTGTTTCTTTGTCGTCCCCTGCATACTTCACTCTGCATACTTCAAGCCTCGGCTTCCAACAATGCAGCCTGACGGCATATTGTAGCCTCGGTATAGTCGCCTTCTTAGTGGCCTTGAATCATTTTCATGCAAGGCTGTTGTGAGCATCGCCCAAAGGCTCGACTCGAACCTTGAACGAAGAGATTTCTACATGTGTGCGATGCGGATCAAGATAAGGACTGTCAGGATTTCACGTAGCAATGACCTGGATCAAGCCGGCGCGCACGCAGCCATCGACCCTTGCTTTTGTGGCGCAGAGAAGTCGAACCAGTTCTTGAGCTTGAATATCTCTTGTGACTTGGATGTGCCAAGACGGCGGCAAGCGGTGTTGCGAACCTTCAGTCTGCAAATGTTGACACGCCCAGCATTACTTACGATGATAACATCATATTATGCTCCAAACCGCATCAAGGCTGTTTGCTTGCTTGGGTCGACTGCCGAGGGTTTAGTGCTTCTGCATGAATGCCCAAGAACTGTCAGTCTGGTGTTGATCAGGGTCGTACAGGTTTTTCTCAAGGCGACTTCTATGAGGCTGGCATTCGTGCTTGTTGGGAAGCTTGAGAGAAAGCTGGCGTGAAGCGGTCATGGCATCTGAAGTCAGTTCCCACCATGCAGAAGCGAGGAGCTCTGTGTCAGAGCACCCGAACAGGAAGGGCTTAAAGCCGCCATTTAATACCTCTACGAGGTACATTCCACATCGCCAAGACATAAACCTGAACCATCCTCAGCCCCAAACATGAACCCACAACGCCCAAAATTCTAAAACCCTCCATGCAGAATCAGGAACTGTCCCGCTCCAAACCTCAGTCCGACACGAGACTCTGCATTTGTCCTCCTTTTTGTGCGACATCCCTGGACCGGTCCAACCCGGGTTGGGCCGAAAGTCCGCCGGCTCGACACCTTGCGGCACGCAAGCGCAAGCAGCGACGCACTGCCATCGTCTCTTGGGGGGTTCGCGCTCAGATGAGCATACAGCGAGTGGAAACCTATGAGTCACGCTTACAGCAGCACAGCATTGAAACTTGCCCTGCAAGCAGTGTGTTTGCATTGGCAGACGACAGCTTGGGCATGCTATTGCATTTTGCATCCTTGTGCCATCGGCGGTGCTCGCCCATGAGCAACGCTGCAACGTTCTTCGTGGAACTGCTTTGCGGCTAATGACATCATCCTAATGAATTTCAAGCACAAACAATATCAGCCCCGCTATGTGCGGGCGGTACAAATATCCTCGGGGCCCATAAAATGTCCCCTGTCAGGAATATTTCGCATGAAGGGCCGATGGCAATGGTAGCCGCTTGAGAGTTCATAAACCTGCAGCTCCATGAGGAAGTGTGCCATCACCGCCGTATTGCAATCAATTTTCGCTCGCTAGCCGAAGGAGCTGGAAGTATGTACAAAGCTCAAGGCTCGCTGGGCGTGCACGCATCAGGAGGGCCTGTCTCTGCTTGCAAGGACATTTTAAGACTACCACGATGACGTGCTAACCTGGCCAAGTGCTGTTCTGAACCCAATTAGACTTGCTAGTCTGTTTGTCCAGGATCCTGGCCTTCTTAAGACTCCCGGAAGACTACGCATATCAAGATGCCTTCCTTGTTGCCCGCTCCCGCCTGTGAATGCCAACGGTGCAACCATCGGCAAATAGGCCAAGCCGTGAGCAACACGACCTCGGCCCAATTCAATCCAAGTGAGTTTGTAAAAGGTGCGGTGCAACTTCCAACTTAGGAAGTTTAGAATTTTGCTGGACTGCTTGCAGCCAGGTAGACTCAGAAAATAAACCCAAGCAGGTGGCGCATGGACATGCATGCATCATCATGCTGCAACACTACGTATGCTGTAGCCAGGCAAGGGCTAGGGAAGCAACATGAAGCACTGAAGCAAACTGCCATTGGAACACGAAGAGGAGTGATTGAGTCCCGGGCCAAGCACACAGAACTTCACCAGGACCAATGCAAACATCCTCCCACACCATAACCTTGCCGGCGACGACTGCTGGGAGACCCAAGCCTTTCGTCCAGTGGCCTCGGCCCCCTTGCCGAGACTTGCGGCCTGCAACTCCGCCACACTTGCGAAGCGCAAACTTGCCACACTTTGCGATCTGCTGTCGCTCGCTCCGGGTCAATGCACTCGCCTCCGGCCCGAAAGGAATAAGCGTCCCTTCGTGGTAATGACAGCTCATGCTAGTTCGATTCGCCGATGCTGTGTATTTCTCCCCACAGCGGCCACAAACCTTGAGTCCAAGCGTGCTGTCGGCCAAGTGTCCCTGGCGATTGTCCGCGTATAAGAGCTTGTGGTGCGGCTTGCATTTGGTGGGTGTCGGAACAGGAGCTAGCTTGACCTGCAACACAGCTTCACATGGCCAATGCACCTCTCCCGGAAACCAGGCCTTCCTTCTAATTCAGCCCTTTTTTGGCCATGTAGTGCTGTAGAGGCCTCCTCGAAGCTGTCGGAGCGCGGCTTCTGCTTCCGGCGCCGCCACTCCTCGGCTCTCCGCGCACGGCGGGTGAAGACCTGTTTGTAGCTTCCGGCGAAGTCCTCTGCCTGAGAGGGAAGTGGTCCGAGACGGCCCTAGATGGACGCTGCACTCGGAACTTTCAAACAAAGCGGTACTATGGAGCAAGGCTGCACAAAGCCTGAGGAACAACGAAGGGAAGAAGGCTTCCAAGACCCCTCCCCAGGCAGCTTCGGTCGTTCTCGTCGCGGAGCATGCCAAAGCCTTGCAGCAACTTTTTAGATGCGTTGGGTCATAGCACCGACGCTGGTACGACAAGCATTGCAGATTGGGTAAGCTTATAGCCACCTACAGTCATTGCACCGGAAATCCTGAATCCCAAACTGCCGATACGCGCGCACACACCCACAAATGCGCGTACGCACAGACCCTGGAGCCTCGACACCGTACACCGCAGAAGGGTCGCCTGCCGCAACCTGAATCTTCAGAATGACATTCTCTGGGAGGTCCACAAAAGAAATCCTTCGAACGGCGTTCTTCGCCATTGCCGATCGTCGAAGGGGAGGCTGGATCCCGCTGGCGTCAACTGAGATCGATTTGCGTCAAGCCCAATGTCCGGTTTGAGCCTAGATGCGGCTGCATGGCCCTGCAGAGAAGCAAGCCCTTGACGCCGGCGAGGGTGCTAGAGCTGACCGACTAGTGAATGAGTCCGTATCTCGTGCATCCCAACCAACTGTTCCCAGTCAAAAGACTGAGGCAGCTGTTCTCAAAGTTACAGGCTTAAGCTGAAGGCCAAGTAGCTGTCGGTTGAAACTTCTCAATGCACCTGGCAGTATGGAATAGACTGAATGGTTCAATACGGATGAATACCACCCGAAAGAAACTTCCGCGAAGGCACCTTGAGGAGACAGCCGCCCACACTTCGGCTGGTGCACAGTCCTTCGGCTGAATCTTGTTCAGAAGGCCGGTCGACTGCCACGGTGTTCTTTTCTAGCTGTTTGGGCCGTGGCGGATGGCAGCAGTGATGTATCTCGCGCTACCACCTGGTAATCGTCAGAGAGCAGTAACAGCAAGAGGCAATGCAAGCACGGCAAGAATACCATGTTGATTTGCAACCGTTGTAGGAGTTGCAGGAAGACAACACTCCCAGAAGCCATGGTAAACCTTCGACGAGCTCAGTCAGACGAAGAATGGACTGTGCTAGGTGCTGGGCTGATGATGCGCCAGCACATCAAATTTTGCGATTAACAAGCAACAGCTCAACTCCGCATAGTGCTGGGCAACTAGATTCGTTGAGCATTTGGCAGGGGTCCTCTGCCGTCTAGATGATCACATCTGCGGTCTACATAATTTCAGCAGCGGAATCCGCCAAATGCCTTCAGTGGAAACACGATGTTTCCAGAAGAATGTCACCGAAATAGAATAGGATTTTGGCATTTTCTGCGCGAAGCCAGTCTACCACTTTCGGCAATTTTGGGCAGAATTTCCTTTCTGTTCCGAATCTTGGGGGAGCGGATCGAAATAGACTGCGACTTTGGGCAATTTTGGGCAGAATGTCCATTCTATTGCGTTCGGGGCAGTTCGGGGCGGCCTAAGCCCAGAATGGACTATATAGGGCCTTCGGGGCAGGGATTCCGGAGCCGGAGCACGTCCAGTCTATTCTGCGTTTGGCGTTCGGGGCGGCTTAAACCCAGAATAGACTATAGGGCCTTCGGGTGCCCGACGGAAACCGCTACTATTGCAACTCAACTGCTCGTATGCCCAGCAGAATTCACATGCCCGACATGATTGCTTGGCGCCACAGGCAGATTTACGGCGCTGCTTGAGAGGAGCCCAGTCTAAGATATGATACTTGCATAGGTTGACATATTATGATGCATGGACACATCGCGACTGCCTGGCTTGTTCGCAACAAGACTTTGAACTCTCATGCAGTAAAGCCAATTCACCGCTGTGAAGACCTTGAACGAATGTTGCTCTCCAAAGGGGCCGACCTGCAGTTTGTCCGCTACGTTGGTGGAACGCATGTTTCCTGGATGATGTTGTCCACACGGGGAAGCCTAGGAACGAGCAGGGCTAGCGGTTATCAACATGCCGATTTCGAAACAATTGCTGCGAGGACGTAACCCAGATAGTGAAAACTGAGCTACCTTTTCCGAGGCTCTGGCAGTGTCACGAAATTTCGCTTCAGCTCTGAACCAAACAGAAGTAGAACTGCCACTGTAAAGGTCACGCTACACCCATGCACTCAGCGTCCCGTTTATAAACCGGAACCCTGATCCCAAAACCTAAACCCTAATCAAATAACGCACTCTGAGCGGTTGAGCTGCCGACCAAAGTCTGGCAGTTTTCACCAGGAGCTCCCCGTCGATCGGTGACGTTCGCATCTCCTCCCAAGGAAGCTCAAGGCGCGTGCTGTTGAGGACTTGGCAGGTTGGGTTTTTCTGTCAGAGCAACGAAAGTGGAATCTCGAAGAAACTTAAAGAAATTCCATCTGCAGTAGAGTCTGGCCGAACTGAACAAGGCGCCGCATGTAAAGCTTAGAACTGTTCGATAAGGAGGCGGGGACTTCGAGTCCGGAATTTGCTACAGACAAGCGCATGTTTACCAAACTTGAGCAGCCCGTCTAGCATGCAGACTTGTCAGTCGATTTTGGAGAGGCTAATCGTAATCCGGAAAGGCACAACTGGCATATTTCCGTGCAAGGAATGTGGGATTTGGGGCTGCGGAGCCTCACTGCTTCTACTCAGTCTACTCTCCGGATCGTCTCAAGTTTTCTCGGATGACTCCAAGATCTGCTTCTATCTCGTCTCCTTGACATAGACATCAAACATGCAGAGAGAGAGAGAGAGAAAGAAACTTTATGCAGTTTCAACATTTATGGCAATTTATGGTGCATGTTCATCTGTTCGTTTCTGTCTCAGGGCGACGGAGTCTGCGGTACCGGCATCCCCGCGGTCCTGATTCACCAGCTCCAACCTGGGCGAAGGCTTAGCGTTCAGGGCACTGCGACGAAGGAGAAAGCCTTAGAACTGGCATGGATACGGCCACGGATCATGGTAGCACGGACAGTGGCCTTGATGATAATGGTACTTCTCGTTCCAACGAGTCCGAATAAAGTGAAAACCGACCTCTAATAGCAATGACTGAGTCTCTAACCCAATAGTTCATCATCCCCATCATTATCATCATCAGTATGAACACAGATATATAAACGATTCGTTTGACCCTGAGCCTGCACCCACCCTCCATGATCCGATATGCCGAAGCCACACATTCTGCATGCTTGGGCTTCACTGCATCCCTCAACCAACCCGCACAGACTTCGGCAAAGGAGGCATCTTGAGTCTGTTTATTGATTGGAACATGCAGCACTGCCCAACACTCAACCTTTCGAGTTTCCAGGATTTCACAGAACAACCGCAAAATATCAGGACACTACTAGTCACTACTACTTGGTGCGCGGCACAGCTTCCATGCCACGTGCTGCCATGAGACGCCTGAAGCACCAATCCCGGCAATTAGCAACATGGTCCATGCTCAGCTCATTGATAATGTTGATGGGAAACGGACCTACTTGCATACCAGTGAGAGCAGCGGCACCTACGAGAAGCTAGTGCAGAGACAGGCAGAGATGTGCAGAGATGTATAAATATGTCGGACCATCTGAGGGACTCACAGCTGTTTCTTGCTATGGCACAGTCTCGCCCGAAACTTTGCTTTCAAGAGTTAGGCCCATAGGCCTCCTGTTGGAAGCCTCATAAGGTGGGGCGAGCCTGGGTGGGGCGAAAGCCCCTGGCACCAGCTAAATAAAGGTATGACAACAGAACGGAATTTGCAATGATGGCAGCCAGTCTGCTGCCTGTATNATTTCCAATCAAAACGCCTTGAAAGAAGAACAGCAACACACTCAGAATACGCAAATGGTCGAAATTAGTCTAGCTGGGCAAATCCCACCCAGGCTCCCGGTACCTATTGATCTTTCCGATCCTGGGAGGCCGCAGGGACTTGCGAACTCAAGCGTTGAAACGGGGTGACTCAAGCCTCGTTCTTCAGGGCCCTGCACTTTGCTGAAGAGGTTTCCTTGGAACGTAGGAGTATGCTGCCTCAGGTCTGATGGTACCATGAAAGAACCTCCAAACAGACTCTGTGCAACACATCTTTGGACATGGGGAAGTTTGGCCTCTTCTGCAGCTGGAAGAGCGCAAGGGTCACGGCCTGGCTTTCCGCACTTCCGAGACATGAAGAGTCCAGCGACACAGCAGGAAGACACAAAAAAACAGCGTGATCCTCAGATCCTCGGCTACTGGGCTTGCGGGCAAAGTACCAGGCCTTCCCTTCAGGGCATATTTGAACCAAGCGCGCTACATGCGCTACGTACTCTTGTGACAATCATGCCTTGTAGACCATGGTCCATGGTCACTAGGATCCGAGTAGCCCCCCAAACTGCAGGCCCAATCTCAATCCGGGTCAACACCTGAAGAACACCAAGTGAACCAGAAGAAAGAGCTCTACACTCGTCGAAGCTGGTCGAGCCTTTAAGAAGGCCCCCTAGCCGAGAGGCCAAGCCGGGCTCCACTGAGCACCGCGCCAGCACGCCGCGAAGCCCGGCCTCTAAGAAGATGTCCATGGCCTCGGCGGGAATCTGAGCCTTCTCCTTTCACGCCTTCCCCTGTCCACCGCGGACCGAAAGAGATCGTGATCCCCAGCTTGCCTGGAGCCGCGTCCTTTGGAGAAGCACCAAAAATTTCAAAAACAACCCACCACTTCGCCGCCCGAACACCCTGATTTCAATCTTCCAGGGCCTCGATGACTGCTGGAAGAGGTAGCCATTTCCCTGGCTTAATTGTGAGCTTGAGATTTGTGCAGTCTTGAGATAGAAATCCAACTCATGATGCAATCTCACTACAGAGAGCCCGCTGCTGGCGCAGCTCGCTCAGGCAGCGGCTTACGGCTTCTGTGGGATTCGAGGACGCTTCTTCATTAGTCCTGTTGCATTTCCGCAGCTTCTGGCCGGCCGTGGCAGCAACAACCACGAGTAGAGGATCTGTCAAACTCATGCCACCTAGCTGATATTCTCAGGACAGCCTCGTTCCGTTCACATGACATGAAGTAGCAAGGACCAATCAGCGGCAACGGCAAACACCCTGAAGCAGGTTCAGAAAAGCAAGACGCGGCGCACCGAAAAGGGAGAGCCAACCTCAGGAAGTGAAAGGAGTGCCGATTCAGGGAGTTGTGAGTGCAGGGGAGGTTTTTTGCCTGCAGATATTAGACTGGAGGTGCGGACTTTTGGTTAGGGTAGGGCATTCTCGCTTTGGGTATCTGGCACCCCCCCACCCCCCAACCTAACACCGACAACAAATGAAAGAAACAGTCCTAGAAACACTCTCGTGACCTGTGGGGGTGACACTACCACATCAGATCCCCAAACTGTGGCGATGGCAAGTGAATGCAATGCTTGCTCTCGAAATGGAAATCTGAGGCTAGATGAAGCCACGGAGCGACTCACACCGCAACACAATGAATGGAGCATCGTATCTGCAACCACAACTGTGAGAAGAAGTACAAAGAACAAGCGATAACGAAACCGACGCTTTGAGCACTCGGGCCCAGATTCCAGATCCAACCCTCTGAGATGAGTGCCATTGGGCACATAGCTGAGGGTCAACACACCACAGCCTCGTGGGGCGGGGGGGGGGGGGGGGGAAGGGCAGTCAAACGCATCCATAGCCTTGAGACAAGCAGTCAGCAGAACGGTCAAGACCGAAGCTTGATAGGGTAACGTCCAATGCTGATGCAGAAGGTATACGATGACGATGATGCGATGATTCGTGATGCTGTGATGGTGATGGTGCGTTGACTGTGACCGTGACAAACGGCATCATGTGGAAATAATCGTAGTGATGACGAGGGTTCTGACAGCGGCGATGACGATAAGGCTATCAATGCTGTTGTTTGTTATGCTGGCCGCAATTACACCCGATCATCTGGAGCACAGGAATATTACCTCTGGTGTTGATGTTTGACCATGGTACCTACTACTACATGCACCAGCATTGTCATCGTCGTCCTTTCGTCTTAATTGTCCTCCTCCTCCTCCTCCGCCTCTTCCTGCTCTTCCTCTTCCGCCTCCTCCTCGTCCTCCTTATCCATCGCGACCACTATTAATAGCATCATCATCATCGTCATCAGCAGCAGCAGCATTAGCATGATCATTTCTGCATTCCCATCATCATCGCGAAATCCTCCTTTCAATATCATCTTGATTTCAACATATGATATGGATTAAAGGACGAAATTCTTTGGGGTAGCTTTGAAACCTCTACGATTGTCGAGCTCGATGCACTCCTCCAGAGCTTCGGTTCAGAACGGGCAGCGCATGTACAGTCTCGTTTCCTCCCAAGCTCCAAAAGCTTCGGGTCATGCCTTCTGCCACTCACGCAGTCTGCTGGGATCTCAGCAGTGGACTCTGCAAGTCGCAGAGAGCAGGTGTTGATCTTCTTGCACTGTACAGCCGCTCCCATCCAGTGGGCTCTTTACAGGAAGGGTGCGGAACCCTGCTTAAAAGGTCGCACCTGAAACGATGCCCAGAGGCTAAAGAAGCGCACAAAATAAATGAAAGACCTGGGACCTGTAAACGCACCACCAGCTTGGGGTCCCTTCGCTCAGATCAGGATTGGGGCATCGAGCGCGCGAAGAGACCGGGATTTGCTCAACGCAGCCAGGGACGGAATGGTGGTGTTCCACATCAGCTCCTGCCCGTCCGGGCTATTAGTATAGGATTTGGTGCCTAGGGTATAACTACAGGGATCCAAACGCTCTGCTCTGCCGGGGTTCGCCGGCTCCTCGGCATCCATACGGCCTCTCCGCGGAAGGCGCAAGGCCTTGAAGAAGAAGCCGTCCTCTGCTGTCGGGTGCTGATTTACAATGGTACTGCTACTACTGCTACTGCTGCGACTATTGCTCCTACTCCTCCTCCTCCTACTCCTCCTCCTCCTACTGCTACTGCTACTCCTACTCCTACGACTACGACAAAGACTACGACGACGACTACTGCTACTGCTGCTCCTGCTGCTGCTGCTGCTGCTCCTGCTGCTGCTACTGCTACTGCTACTGCTACTGCTACTGCTACTGCTACTGCTACTGCTGCTGCTGCTGCTGCTACTACTACTACTACTACTACCACTACCTACTGCTGCTGCTACTGATACTTGCGATTGACATTGTGCTGGAACAACACAAACCGACAAACAAAAAAGTAAAGACACAGGGTCATTGAGGTCTGCATCCATCAGGTTGTATCCGAAGGTGCTGTTGCAGTATGCGGAGGTCGCAAGCCGGGCACCCTCATATGGTGGCGGCAGCACCAGGTCCAAGCCCACCGGCCCCTGAGACTTGCCGAGATAGGGCTGCAGTTTGGTTCCGCCGTTGCCCACGATCCTCGATTTAACAGTGTTCCTAGGTAGTAAGGATGCCTTTCTCGAGACCCTGAAGCTGGCCTCGTTGGGCTCCAAACCAACGAAAATCTGGAGGAATATAGCGTATACCACAGACACATCGCCAGCCCCTGAAGTTCTTAAGAAAGCACATCCAATCTATCCGCCGGCCCGGAGCCCCGTCCCTCTGCACAGCTGTGGCTCAGATGCAAGGGCAATCCATCGGCTTTGAAGGCTTGGAACATGTGGACGTGGCCATGGATGGAGGCGGAGATATCCTGGTCAACAAGCTCAGAAGCTCAGGGTTACTTCGCATCTTGAGTCTTTTGAGCCTTGAGGAGCGATGGCCAGGATGGCTCAGGGTTAGAGTCGTTAGAGGCTCCAGCTGTGTTCGGAGTTATGTTTGGCCCGGCAGTTCGGGCTAGCAGTTCCGCAGCCTTGTAGGTGTTGTTGCTGAGCGCCTGCAGGAGAGAGTTCGGCGAGGGGTCGGAGGTAGCAGGATTCTGGCCGAGATTTGTGTAGTCTAGATGATGGAACTCAGGATCACTACATACAGTAGGAAAGCTTGCAAAGGACCTGCTGCAATGTCCACTCAATGGCGAAGAACTTGCCCTGGTGGCAAACGAAGCCAAAGATGGGATGGTGGCTGAAAAGGAAGTGTGTCTTCCCTGGCGTTCTCAGCTTCTCCGACTCCTCAAAATGACGGCGGTAGATCTCTACCTGCTCCAAAATCTCAGCCTTTGTCAGACTCTGATTCGGATCATCCAAACGGTTCAGCGTGCCGATGCTTCCGGTGGGATTCTTGGGACATTTGTCATCTGTTTTGACATCATCAACCATGGCTGTGTCCAGGATAACAAACTGCGTGTCGGCAAAAGTAACGGCATAGGGATCCGTGTAGTCCTGAGAAGACTTCAGCCGTAAAAAGCACTCTGACTTCCATGTTCACAGCCCCTGTTCTCCTTTAGGCTCTTCGACGATGAAGACTCTGAAAAGCGGTCCTGGCAGTACTCCCCACCAATCAGCTCTGGATAGGGCCGGGGCTCCAAGAATAGAAAATATCCATTGCCTAGGTCCAGGTTGCTGTCGGCATCCGTCAGTAGCAGGATGCGTTCATTCATGCCTAACGGCCTACCTCTCGAGAGCAGCTCAGACGCCGCCCCGCCCACACCGCTCGTGGTTGCCCCGAAGGAAGATCCACGGAGCCGCCGAAAGCAGGCTGAGGCTGGGCTCGAAGAAATCTGCGTACCAGCCGTTCCAGTTGTCACCCCAGAGCCTCGACTAGTCAGAGGTTTAGGCACGGAATGTTCTCTGATTTGGGATTCTACATGTGGCGGACATCGTAGCTCCCACTCTACTTCACATGCTGATGGTTCTGTCAGCACGCATATCTGTCTTTAAATGCGTGTGCCTCGTGTGAGATGCGAGTCTGACAAAAATGATCCACACTGCTTCTGGGTTTGCAGCACACAATTACAACCGCATCTAACCTGCATGTTCCCCTGTATTCAGCGGGGGGATACCGCCCGCAAAGTGCTGTTGAGATCGCTTGTGCAACAAAACGGTCTTATGCAAATGCGGTCTAGCAGCCCTGGAGAGTTGGGAAAGCTCTGGTTGTTGATCGCAGAGCAATTCTGGTTTTTCGGGCATGGACCCTGTCGGTAGAAGTAGTCGCCGACATGCACCACCAAATCTGGCTCGTCACGTGCGGCAAGCTCCGATTGGACCTGGAAGGGCCAATCCTCCAAGCTTTGGAATCTTCCTGCCACAAGGCTTGAGTTGAACGGCACAGTTTCGTTGGGTGCGCACTGTTCGATACCATAAAGCTTGTCGGGGCCGGGTGCGAGGCAAGTTCCGTCATTCTCCGCCGCCACCCGCAAGCCAGTGTCCCCGAGAAGCACTGTACGTCTGGGAGACAGGCTCAACTTCGGCAGTACTTTGTCACCGAAGCGGATGCTGTTGGCCGGGAGCCCTTTAGGCAGAGGAACTTCACAGACCCTCACAGGAAATCTGAAGGGCATCTTTTCGCCGCCCACGGCGCGCACGCGCACGGCGCCGGCTTGCAAAAGCAGGTTAGGGGAGGCACCTGCAACTGTGGAAAGGCTGGGGCAAGGGGCCGCGATCTTCACGATCGCCCTTGCCCAAGGCTGTCCGCTTTCCGCGTAGAGGACATATACCAGTGGGAAATGCTCTTCACCCACGAGCCCGTGTGCCAGGCGGAAAAGGAAGAGGCTATTAAGGAGCCTCATGACCCGTTGTGCCATGCTCACCATCAGGGAACACAGCTTCAGCAAGGCTGGAAATGGCAGGCTCGATTTTCCAGGAGTCTTGCAGTACCGCTAGAGATCCGCTAGAGATTCCCACCTTCGAAGCCGAAGCCCTAAACCTCGTAACCCGAAGAAACCCGTCGGTGCCCCACCGTTGAGGTGCTTGGCGAGGTCAGGGAGGTAGAGTGCGAGCAACCTCCAAACACGGTACACAGTGCTCGAGATGCGAGGCTGACCGTTTCAAGAGGTTCTGTCGCGATTTCGTGCATGCAGGAACTCACTTGGGATAGCACTCCAAGAGATCTTCAAACATCGCACACTACCTCGGGCCGTAAGACATACTAAATTCAGCCGGAATCCATGGCCACACTCTGAAGCTCGAAGCTCCCAAATCTCGAAACCTCGCTTGACTCGTACATAGAACAGACATGACTGCGCTGTTCTCAAAAAAAATGTTATGGGGTTGCCTTTCGAAGAGCACCACGCCCTTGTTCATGAGGGGGAAGCCATCGGACCTTGGCTCTGGCTTCAGGACATTGGGGATTTGGAGCCTGGAGCTGGGAGAGACAGGGCTTCTTCGGAGTTTGATGCTTTCTGCAGGTTCGCGAGATGGGAGCGAGAGCTGCAACCAAGACAAGAGATATGGCTGCGCTGTGCCTCGACTCATCATCCAGACTCAACGGCTCCCCGAGCGTCTGCTACCGGAAGGCAGCACACTGGAAGCTGTGGCTGCTGGAAGCATTTCTGTGCCTCATAGACGTAGATGTTTGATTGGAAGAGACCCACGTCACTAGCAAGCCTGTTCGCCGGGTCGCCCATGCTATGCAGCAGTCGATGACATGCAGCTGGTTGTGTGGTGCAGCTGTCATTGCTTTCTTAGTCTTTTGTGCTTGTCGGACAACATGTGCGAGAGTCGCGCATCCTGCTTTTTGAACGAATACGGAACTGTCTGGGTCATGTGATGAACCTTCATGCTGGCCTTGGGGCCAACAGAGGTAAGGCTGAAGTCCTGCAAGACTTGAAGGAGAGTGCTGGGAAAAGGCGATGAAAACTTTAGAGGCATGCACTGCTGGGCAAGGACGAAACCGGATCCACATCCACAGGTGCAAACCGAAGGACGACCCTGGGCTGGTTTGCAAAGATCACCTCTTGCAGCCGAGGAGCCACAGGCCACCAAACCTTGTTCGGCTTCAGGCGAGGTACTGCTGTTTCTAACTTTGGTAGCGCACGAGATAGTGTTGGCTTTCAGATCTCTGGTACAACTGATGGAGGGACTAGAACAAGCTGCGAGGGCACGCATGCCGTGGCAACAAACACACGCACGCGCAAACAGATAGACAGACAGACCGGCAGACGGACGGACGGACGGACAGACAGACCGACCACAGGAAACAGGCAAAGTCTGTGGGATGCGCCCCTCTGTATCGGAACAACTTTTGGTCGAACTCTGCAAGAAACTCTGGGCAACCTGTCACCTAGCCAGGACCCAAGCAGCAGCAAAGCGTCCATGAACTTCCGGCGCCTCAGTCACCAGGACCAGGACGTGCTTCCACATCCGCATGTGCTTCGTGTCTGCGTGTACAAAGTTATGTATGTACAGATCTGTATGCATGTATGTGTATGACCGTATGTGTGTGTGTGCGCCTGTATGTAATGTAATCTACTATAAGGTAATGTATTGTATGCATGCGTGCATGCATGTATGCAACTATGCTCGTATGTACGTATGTGAGTAATTATGTACACATGTATGTATGTATGTATGTATGTATGTATGTATGTAACGTACACCCACACTCACTACAGTCATATATATACATATATATATACATGTATACATACATGTATGTACTGTGAATGTACTCTCTATATATATATATATATATAGACCGGGTGTGGGGTGTGGGGTGTGGGGTGTGTTGGG
>BGNK01004479.1:0-52466 GCA_003297005.1 Symbiodinium sp. clade A Y106
CCATGGGCAAACTTGCAGTCCCGGCCCTGTGCACACCGGCCAAGCTCCATGAAGTCGGCACAGAGCCGGGTCTTGGAGTAGTCTGGCTGCTGGCGCAGCTGCGAAGTGCCATGCGCGAAAGCGCAGTTCGAGCCCCGCTGGCATGCGCCAACCGCAAAGAACTTGCAAAGCTGCGTCTTCTTGTGCACCTGCAGCCGCTGGGCTTCAATGTCGTCGCAGATGATCCTCTGGGCTGCCATNGCAGTTCGAGCCCCGCTGGCATGCGCCAACCGCAAAGAACTTGCAAAGCTGCGTCTTCTTGTGCACCTGCAGCCGCTGGGCTTCAATGTCGTCGCAGATGATCCTCTGGGCTGCCATGGTATAGGAAACGCTACCGCTCAGCTTAACCTACGCCGGAAAGAGTAGACGTCTGGGCCACACTACTGCGGTGCCGAGGACAGTTCACCTGTTGAGGATTGTCGTCGAAATGGTGCGAGGCCTCAGCACACGTGACATGGGTCTTTCAAAGCATCAGCGGGAGCATATGCATCCAAGCGAGACTAAACAATGGATCGGAATGGCCACAAGACAATCGAGCCATTCAGACGTGCTGTCATGTGCACCCTTTAAACTCCCGCCTCTCCAGAATCAGCAGAGTAGTTGCGGAGCCGTTGCTCCTCATGCTTCCATCTTTCGAGGCTGGAATCGGGTCGGAGGCCGATGGTTTCTAGGATTCCAAGTCCAGCACGATGCCCTCCTACATACAGTCGCCTTATTTGCTGGGTAATTGGGGCTTTGATGGGTTTGCATGAACGTGTCTCCAGTGATCCTACATCCCCAACAGCTATGACACGGAGACCCTTGGAGATGTTCCGATACTCAAGACGTCGATGAGCTTCAAACTCAACTAAAACACCCCTCTTATGCTCCAACACAGCACTGAAGATTGCCGCTACCCCTAAACCCTAAACCTTGATCCCGAACCTTCAACCTTAGGCCCCAAAGATCCCCTCTAATGAGGCTTCGGTGTATATACAGTAGAAGCTAGAAAGTTGGAACATCATTAGCCTCATGCCCTTAAAGTAAAGGGAATCCCAGCATGAATCATCCTAAATCGATGTTCCAACTTTCTGGGGTTCACTATAAGGTGAAAACCCTAAGAGCACGTACTCTGCACCGGCAGTCTCGGATGCGACCGCCCCTGTCTTCCTGGCCGTCAAAGCCATGTGGCAAATAAACCTGGCTAGTCACAAGAAGACACTACCCATACGCCCCATAGTAGCTCCTTTTGCGGATTACCTTCTAGGATTCTAAATATGAGCCCCAAACAGAAGTACTAACTACTATGGGGCTTATGGGTAGTTTGGAGACCTCCGGTCGCCAAACCCCTAAACTCCGTAAACCCTTCCCAAACTTCAGGACCACAACAGAACCCATGATGTAGGATCCACAGATCCTTGTACATCCCCATGCAAACCCTAGATTACCCTGAACCCCAACTACCCTTTGCCCGAACCCCTATAAACCACTAAAGGCTACACCCTTAAACTCCTTAAACAAGAAACCCTTTAACCCCTAAACCCTTCAGGCCTAAACCCTTCAGACCTAAACCCTAAAAATCCCCTTTCGTCCTCGCCAGAGTCTTCGGAGAAGTTTCGAAGCCGGTGTCCCCGCCGAAGCGGTAGAGGCTCCTCAACTGTGAAGGTCATAGTGACCATTATCATTGCCATGGTCCTTGTTATGGTTTCTGGTGATAAAACAGCTTATAAGCAAAAACCTATTAATGAAAATGTTTCGAAAGCAATAGTAGTTTGCTACTATTACCATCTCATTCTCTTCATTTTTCATATCGTGGTTGTTGGTTGTCTTTGATCTGTTTTGTTTTAAGGGTCTCAATCAATTGCAAAGCTCGTGCATGATCCATGCGTACATATATGTCTGTTCCCTTGTTCTGTGGGCCCCTGTGCCACTTCAACTACACACACACACACTGGGCCTCTGTTTCAGGATACCCAAAGTCCCCAAACCTAAAACCCTAAATGTAACTAAACCTTCAGTCTAAACCGTGGATGCCTCGGGCTCAGGGCTTGGGCCAGGGTTTCGGGTGTAGACCCTTAGGCTTCCTGGCTTCGGGGCTTTGGGGGCCGGATTAGGTTTCGGAGTTTGGGGTTTAGGATAGTTCTGGCGTTGTCCATGGCAGTTGCAGAACAGAAGGAATCTGTACACAAACCCAACCGAGTCGAATCCTAATTTTGGTACACAGCACGCCTTTAGTTTGTTCATTAGGTTGTAGAACATGTCGCCGGGCTTTCTTTTGGGGTTGCTCCAGCTTCCTTATAAGGGTCCATGCCCACAAACAGTATATACGTTCGCCTGAAAGTCGTCCCTGCATACTTTGCGGCGGAAGTAAGTATATAATATTCGGTTAGGCCGCGGGGTACTCTCTTTAAAGACAAAGCTTTAGATATGATGTGGGGCAAAAGAAAGCTTTTCCTCGTATGCAATGCTGTTGCCTTACACTGGGTTTGTTTGCAAACCAGTTCGTTATCCTAGTAAAGACAGAGATCTAGACCGAGACTGGACCGAAACTCGCAAATGCCGCAAAAGGTGAAGAACCCACACAAGCCGCAGCAGGGTTGAGGATCTCGGATCTCCCATGTGACCATGTGAGGTATACATCTTCTATTGGGAGTCGCAGTCGTCGTGTTCGTAGTAGCAGCAGTAGAAGCAGCGGTAGAGCTAGCCGAAGTCCGTAGAAGCAAGTAGTGGTGCCTGTTCTTGGCGTCGTTGTGGTAGTGGTAGCGGTGAAGGAGTGGTGGCCTATGCCCTAAACTCCTAAACCCTGCACCCTTCCATAACCATCATAACCATGAAAACCCTAAGCTGCCCCCAAACTATGGAACCCTTATGATTCCCTTGTTGAAGCCTTAGGGAGTTACAAAACCGTAAATACCCAAAGCCCTATAGAACCCCCACGGTGGCTCCCCAAAACTCACGAATCCTTTCAGAAGCTTTCTATAAGCCTACTAGCCCTTTTGCAGCTGGCTTGCAACGTCAAGCCTACTAACCCTAAACCCTAAACCCCAAGCTCTATAGAACCCTTATGGCACCCTTATAGAACTCATAAGCTCTTCAGAAGTAATGTAGGGGCCCTAATGAATAGAATAGGGTTTTGGGGGCCCATTGTAATATGCTTATAACAAATCAGGAGCCCCCAAATAGTATAGGTAACTATTTTAAGGCCCCCTTCACTAAGTACCTTTTTTGATCTGTTGTAGTAGCCCTTATAATAGACCCTTTAAACCCTACCCTAAACCCCGAAACCCCTCAACCCCTCAACCCTAAACCGACCCCCTTCAGAAGCAGCAGAGAAACAAGGGTGCCTCTAAACCCTAAACACCTCATCCCAAAATCCAGAAACCCCCTGAACCCTAAACTGTAAACCCCCAATAGTACCCTTATTGAGCCCTTTAAAGGAACCACCAATAGTACCCTTATAGAGCCCTTTAAAGGAGCCCTCATAATCCCCTGTAAAGGAACCCCTAGGGGCCTCCTGAGAGTCTGTAGAGCGCCTCGTGCGTCTCGGCTCCGTGGCTACCTTTCACAGCGTTTTGCGGTATTTTTTGAGGGCTTAGGGTTTAGAGTTCCTTTAAGAGGTACTATAAGGGTTCCTTTAAGGGATCTAGAGGGGCTAGGATTTTTTTCTGGGGGTTTAGGGGCTTAGGATTTAGGGGTTCCTTTAGGGTTTAGGGTTTAGGATTTAAGGCTTAGGGGTTTAGGGGTTAAGGTTTCGGCACTCACACTCGGACGGACCAGGCGAGGCATTTTTTTTCGGTGGAGGGTGAGTAGGCTTATAGAAAGGTTACTACAAAGCGTACTATAAGGCTCTAAGCGTGACTCCGAGGGGGGGGGGGGGGGGCTAGAAGGGTTACTGTAAGGACCACTATAAGCGTTACTAAAATGGTTACTGCAAGGGTCCTGCAGGGGCTTAGAGTTTGGCGTGCCCGGTGGAACTTTTGGTGCTTGTAAGCCTTCTTCAGGCTTGGGGCATAGTGTCTTTGGCATACCAAGGGGTTTGCCATGGATGGGGTCTTTTAGGCAGTAAGCCTTGTAGGATAACCAGGCTTCCGAGACCCTTGCTTTCGGGCTGTTGTGTCTGGGCGCCGTTTTCTCCATTGGGATGTCCTTGTGCTTCAGTGCATCCCTATGCTTCGGTCGTACATAGGGTTAGAGTCTTTCCTTTCGCTTGGGGTGATCTCACCTTATTACTTTGGGGCTTCGTTGTTTTCTCGGGTGGGACACGGGTTTAGGACCTAACCGAGAGGAGAAGGGGACTAAGTCACTAAGTAAATTGGGCTGTACGAAAGGTAACTATACTTTATGTTACATACATATTTTAACTGTTGAATTTTAAATTCTATGACTCGGTTATTGCTACAAATGAACCATCACAACGTCTAGGAAACCATCTCAGCGCTATGGAATGTGTCAGATTTGGGCTGATCTGGGTAGCCATTAAGCTCGACCCCAAATGCTACACAGTTCAAGCGCCTAAACCCTTCAGCTATAATTACACCTGTACTCAGCTCTTTATGGCCGAAGAAAAGCAAAAGTCCGAGTCCCTAAGCCATGGTTTGCCTGCTTCTCGCTGCGCGAAGCCTTCGGCTTAGCGGTGCCTTCCAGCAATAGTGCAAGGGGGTCGAGTAGAGGCTTGAATCGCTCCTAATCATGTACCCACTGCTCCCCTGCAATACACCCCCTCAAAGCCCTGGTATAATTGTTAAAACCCACTATAGTGGCAATTTGGGTTTAGGGTTTGGAGCTTCTTTCTGCCCAGGGGGAACATCCCATGCTCAGGAACACTGAAAGCAGGATGGACATCTTCATGAGGTCCATGATGCAGGGGTCTTAAGAATTACAATAGGAATTTGGGCCACATTCTGCACTGCAAATATTATAGGCAATGCTAAGCAAAAGTACTAAATTATTACTATACTAAGTATTCAGACCCCGTAGTGAAGATCACGCATTCGACAAGAACTCGGGCCCAGCTGCCAGGAGTCGGATTGATCACAAACTGCTGCAGTTCTACCATTCGATGCCTAATCCTTTCAATAGGTTTCGTGGGTATTCAAAATAGATGATCGATTATGACAGAAGCTCCTATTATAGGGGCCTTAAGCAAATAGGGCTTTGGGGGCATACCATAACAACTTGTTATGATAGAATCACCAAATCAGGGGGCCTGAATCATTTCAATAGGCTTCGTGGGTATACCAGAAAAAACGTATGATAGAAACAACAAGTAAAGGGGCCTCAAGCATCAGAATAGAGTTTTGCGAGTATGCCATAATGACTTGTTATGATAGAACCTGATAGAACCCTTCATCATTCGGATCGGCCTTGTGGTTATACGAGAAAAAACTATGACGTAAGCACCAAATATAGGGGCGAGAAACGTGATTTTTTTGGGGGGGACAGGGGTAGTAGATCATAATGGGATCACATTCTGTATGGGCACACTTCAAGGGCATCCATGGGCCAAAAAACTGAGGAATGTATGGCTTGTTTTGACAAATAAGCAACAAACACTTCAAGAACCCTAAATCTTCCCATTTTGGGGTGAGAAAGAAAAATCTGATGTGAGAAACTCCTCTAGGACCCAGACGCGAAGACTTAAATGCAATAAAGGGTTTAGGGGTTTAGGGTTTAGGGTTAAACCCCAGCCGAAACCAACAAATCCAGGGGCTGCACTGCAGGTGCAATGGCGCATAAACTTTGCTCAAACCAGGCTTAAGGCATTCTTGAAGGCTCACATGAGGGCAAAAGATGCTAAATCCAGTATCCTACGTCATAAATCTTTTGAACGCTGAAAACACCCTTATCGAATTCCTCCCGGAGACCCCCAATAAACAAGGAAAAGCGTCTTCTCTCCCCGGAGTGTGCTGGCGGCTCAGCGCTGCTGGGACCTCGTAGAGAAACCGGCACGGCTTTTGGGTTATTGTCTTCACGTGGCTTAGGGCTATTCGGGTTTAGGGCTCTGTCTTGTGGGGATTAGGGTGTTGGGTCTGGTGCTTATGGGGTCAGTTCAGGGCTTCTAGGGTCCCAACTTTTCGGGGTTTAGGGTTCAGGTAGGGTGTGGAAGTCATGCACCACTCCAACATGATGCTGGAGCAGCGGAGTTACCGACCCGAGCATGGCTTGCGAAACTTGCTCTGACAGTCTTGCAATCTGAAGGACATAGCGTGCGGTTCATAAACCCCAAGACGCTTCAACACAACACCCGAGCTGCGAAAGGCTAGCAACATAGGGGCCTTCACAACTATAACAGGGTTTTGGGGAATAATATACTCAAATCATAATAAGGACCCCCCAAAATAGTATTGGTAATTCTTTAAGCCCCTACAGTATAGTACGGAATCTGCCAGACCGAACGGCTTGTGGGCGGCGGTCGACGTGGTGCTGAAGGAGGGCCTTGTTCCACCTGCTCTGCAGAAAACCGTAGCGACTGAGTGCTGGCCGGCTACCTCGTATCCGTTTCCGTCGGCCTACACCGGGCCCTCAAGTAGTGCTGTGCAACGACAAAACGTGAAAAAGATGCGCAGTTGTTTGCAGAATGCGGAGTTGCAGTCCAGTATTCCAATATAAAATACCACACGCACATCCATCTATCTATGGATCTATCTGTCTACCTACCTATCTTGATATTATATATTAACCTATTTGTGTATGTTTGTTTATTTGAATGCATACTGTGCAGACACACGATGGAGACACGGCATATGTGAATGCATATGCCAAAGCGGGACTACAAGCGTTCATGCAAATGTTCACACATGCATGCATACATATGCACCTGCTACAAGAGATTTTTGTAGACTGTACGGTCAGCATACAAACCGGCAGCCACAAGTCGGCACCTTCTGAACCACGCCCACCGCAACGGTCACCTGTTGCACAGGCAGACGATGTCTCTGTGCAGAAGGTGAGACTCGCCCTTCTGATTTCTGACTGGCCTTCTGGTCATGCACAGAAAAACGCCCGAGGGCCGGGTACTCCTGCAAGCTCCGGCAGGCTTCATACGGGCTGTTTACGGGATTTATACCGGGGTTGGCCAGTTTCTGCAACTTCCATTGAGAGTCAAGGGTCAGGGGTCTCTTAGGAAGCTTCGTGTGGGCACCATACCTGAGGGCACCAAAACAGATGGCACGCGCACACACCTCCCAGAAACGTGTCTTTCCGACCCCTGCGACCCTAAACCCTTCGTTAGGAGAACCGAATTCGACAGGCACGTTTGTTGCACGAGGCACCGCATGCAGCATCTCTGTCCTCAAAGGGTTCGACGCACAAGGGCGTATGAGGGCGAAGCCTGGCAAATACGGGAGTGGTCAGCCTAGGGTTCAGGGTTTAAGGGTCTAGGGTTCAAAGATAAGGACCAGGACGGCTGCATAAGGTATCAGAGAACCCTGTCCAAAACATCGCACGACCAGAATGACTGACTAGAACTTGGAATGTCAAGGAGTCGATGAGTATTCCATTGCTAGCTGCCGATCGGATAGGAGTTCACAGGTGGATTCTGCAGCTGGTTCAAAAGATTTTACAGACAACAAAACCACAAAACTAATGCCATCCAGCTAGCCCATTCCTCCTGCTGCTATCAGAAAAGCCAGGCTGGGAACCTCACAAACTTTGCTCTCGAAGCTTGTCCGCTCACTTTGCTCTCAAATCGTCGACTCCCGAAGCCTTACAAGAGCCGCATCGCCACCGCGCAATGCCAGTGGTCGCATCTGTAGCACTTTGCCTGCAAGCAGCGAAATTTGGGCTGTAAACAACCCCAAACCCCAAACCCTGGACTCCTAAGCTCTTGGTCCTGAGATGATGCTCCAATACCCAGCTTCGAGCATAAAGTGCCGTTTCTGACCAGCTCATCCGATGATTGACGCCCTGATCTAAAACATAAATCTGGCTAACGAAAAAAACAGCAGTACAAGCATCGAGCAGCACCGGCCCCATGCCCCAGTATGACTGAAGTCTGCTGTTGTAGGCTGCTGGGACGCCGTGGAGCACGTGTCTGTAGGCGTTGAAGTAGTAGTCAGCATGTCGCTCACAACCACACACCGTAAACTCCCCGAGCCCCAAACTCTAAAGCCTCAAGTCAGTTTGACTGAGTTGCTGAGTTCATAAGCCCCCAAAAGTGTACATTTTTAGTTTTATAGTGGGTGATATTATCCCAAAAAGTGTACACTTTTAGTTTTATAGTGGGTGATATTATCCCCAAAAGTGTAAAGTATATCCACTCAGCTACTAAGTTGAAGCCTAATTGACTGACAGACTCCTTGTTGAACTGACCCTCAACCCTAAACCTTGCACTCTTCACTGTATACATACCACAAAACGCACTCACCCTAGATGAGCTCTAAACCTTTCAAACCCTCTAAACCTCAAACCCATGAATCGTAAACCCTGAAACTAAAACCAGGGTAGAGCCTTCGCGGAACGTTCATAGCAGCTAGCAAGCCCTAAACAATATAAGCCCTAAAGCGCATGGAACACAAACCTCATATACCATTAAGCCCTAAATGCGCTTCTAGAACCCACATACATACATGCATGCATACAGACATACATGCATAAATACATAGACACACAGATAGACACATACATACTTACATATTACATACAGACCCAACCTTAGGACCCTAAACCCAGCCTGTACGCCGGTCCGAGCGTGAGACCAGCTCTTGAAAGGCGCAGAGCACCTGAGCCGTGTGGCCTCAGACTGGTATTTACGGTTCGGGTTCAGACTTTAGGGTTTAGGGTTCTTAATAATTCGAACAAGGTTTTATTTTTTTGTTTGGGGGGGGGGGGGTCCTTATAATAATTGTAGAAAAAATACCCCCAAACCCTATTCTAATCATTAAGGCCCTGTATTTGGTTCGTTCTGGGCTTGATGGTGGAGATCTTTGGGCTTCAGCCAGGGCTTCGATTGCACCAGATGAGCAGGCGGCACCTCCCGCAACGACAATCTCCGACTCAGGCTACAGCCACTACTTTTCGAATACAATAAGAGCATATAAGAGTCACATCATCAACTTCGCCATCAACAGCACCTCCCAAACCATCGCCGTGATGACAACCACCGACACACGGACGAGACACCGTTTCCCGTGCTTCATCCAAAAGCTGCGCCCCTCAAACCCGCAAGCCCCGACTCCTGAACGGGGTTTGGGGCTTAGGGGTTTGAGGTTTCGGGTTCAATATCCTTGGGGAACTGTTAGAGGCCTCCCATACGGATTGTAGAGTAACCCTACTCTACTACTAAGACCCCTGACCTCATTTTGCGGCTAGAGGAAGACATCCGTCCAACTCGCTGGATGGCACATGTTTGTGTTGGGCTTCAGGGCTTAAGGCCTTTTGGTGAATATCTTAAACTGCTCACAACCATTCTCCAAAACCCTGCGCCCTAAATACTATCATCCTTGAGCCCATCCACTCCTGCCTTGCTGTAACTTTTACTTGTGTAGGGAAACCCCAAAAAACCTTAACCGTAAACTCAAAACCCCAAACCCTAAAGGGTTTCAGGCTCCGGGGATCTCGGGCCTTGTCCTGTCGGGCCTAGGTAAGTAGAAGTGCCCATTACTACTCTTGCTTATTCTTACTATTAGTGTTAATTATTACTCGTCTTAATACATGTATAAGCCTAAACCCTAAACCCCTAAACCCTAGTATAAGGGAATCTCGGACCTTGAGCCCTCGTTGCCGAGCATTGAGCTCGGCTCTGTCAGCTAGGGCAAGCCCCGCTTCCGAGATCACTTCGGGGATTTAGTTTAGGGGTTTCGGGGTCTAGGGTTATATTGTGAGGCCAGGCGGCAAACGACGGTAAGTTCGGAGCCATCGCGGATTTCGCCTGCAACTGATCTTGCTAAAAAACTAGCTGTGCAACCTAGCGCCGAACCAGCTTTCTCTGGCTTCCGTAATCAAGCGGCCTAGCCTGCACGAGGATCGCTCAGAACGATGACTTGCGCTAGGAAGGAGGAGCACCTTCGATCGAGGCTTTCGGGTTTAGGTTTAGGGTTTAGGGTTTTGGGTTTAGGTTGTCTGCTGCTGGCGTCTCGGACGACGTTTCCAAGCTATACTCGCTACTAGCTGGCGAGCAGGCTGCACCGAATTCGCGATTTCTCGGAGCTATTCTCTTCTCGGGTCGGTGTGTGGGGGGCTCTCATGTTGAGGGACACCAGGCATCAAGATTAAAACCCTGCACTGGGACCCTGTCGCCAAAAACAGCGTCTGTAGCAGCTGTGGGACTTGCTTCCTTCTCAGGCTTCGCAAATGAAATCGTTCCGTCAGCCCCGGTCCAACTGCCTGGGAATCGTAGTGCACTCCCTCAAAATCTACCAGCGCAGCTACTACTATCCTGAACCTCAATACCTTGTTGTTGTCGGAGGACCCTGGACCCTCAGGGTAACATCTGCAAATCACCAAATTTCCTCAAGTAAAAACCCGATTACAACCTTACAGCACCCTGGAGCCCGAGTTCTTGTTGAAGCAGCCTGTGAGAAACGTGTGCCAAGGAACCCCTATAAGAGCCCCTCAAGGGACCCCTTAGAGGAACCCCCTTAAAGGAACCCTACAAGAGCTATACACCCTCCCGTCACACAAAAAACAAACCCTCAACCCTGAGCCTTAAGCCCGGCGAGCAAGACCAAACCCCTAAACCCTCAACCCTATAGATCCCTTAAAGGAGCCCTTATAGTACCCTTTAAAAGGAACCCTAGACCCTTAACCACTCTTTAAAAAAATGCCGCAGAGGTTGCTCGGATGCTGGGCTGTCATCAACGGCAGAGCCCACCATGCCTTCTTGAAGGTTCGTGGGTAGTTATAAGTAGGGTTATAGGGTTCCTTTAATGGTTCTATATAGGGTGTAGGGTTTAAGGCTTAGGGCTTAGGGTAGATATCAGTGGGTTATTATAAGTCCCCTAATATGGGTTTTAAGTCTAGTTACCCTACTGCTATCCCCACTTGTAACTACCCATGAACCTCCAAGTTTGCGGATCCCCGCCCCCCAAGGAAATCCTAACTTCCTATACGCAAAGTAGGGCGTCACATGGTTGCCCAAGAACTAGAGGTACCTACAGCTTTGAAAGTAGGAGTTGTTTGGGGGATTACGATTATGGTTCGGGCAAGTATCTCTCACAGAGGCACTTGGTAGAATGCTCTTTGGCTGGGGAAAGGACAAGAGAGCATGGGGGCACTGTCTCGGAGCCCGAACCCGAAGCCAAGACCCGAAACAGTGCAGGGTGTAACATTTATGACAGGTTTGTAGGGCTGGGGCTTCAGGGTTGAAGAGGGCCTAGGGTTAGGATTTAGTGTTTAAGGGTTGCAGTGTTTAGGGTTAAGGTTTTAGGGTTTCGGCGCACACTCGGACATGCCAGGCGAGGTTCTTGGCACGTACTTGGTTGTAGGTGAGATCTATATTCGAGTTTGATCGGTAGCATACTATGAAACATATTCAGAAAATTACAATTACAACTTAAGCTACAATTGAGCAATGTTTGTATGCATAGCCTACTGCGCCGGTAGTGTACTGCTACTCGGGCAAGGGTTTAGGGCCAGCAAATTTTCTCATTGAGGTTTCCAGACGCCAGAAGCGGCGGGGTGCCTATAGAGAAATTTAAAAGTTTAAGGTTTAAGCTTCCCCCATAAACTAACGAAACAACTGAACAACATGGCGGGAATCGTGCTGAGTGCTCTGCAGCATACATAGGCCTGAAAAAAACAGCCATGCCCGAAGCCATGCCATCCCGCAGTATCACCACTTAATTACCGCAAGATCCATACATGACACACACCTGAGCAACAAACAAAAAGGACATGAACGGTGCGGTATCTAGACAACACACACTCTCTCTCTCTCTCTCTGTGATTAGACAAGCACGGCGGCCTGTGTCCGTAAACCGTCACTTGGCTTTCAAGCATAACAAGACCCACCCTGCCCCCAAACAAACAAACAGAGCTACACTAAGTTGTTTACGGGAGGAATTTGCACCCTTGGAATCTATGCGAGGTCCAAACTATATACTCTCAGCGACGAAATCATCAGAAATATCCTTTACACAGGCTTGATTGGAGCTCGCCCGGCCAGGTTCCCCCTAAACCCGTCCTAAACCTTAAACATTTATGTCCCCTGGTAGAAGCGAACGCCAAATGGGACCCTTGTAGAACCCCAACCATCGCCTCGTCGAAGCTCGCTCATCTCAGCATCCACCGTTACCGTCACTGTGTTTCCAACCACGGCCTGCAAAGAAGAATAGGATGCAGAGTTCTAGTCTGCTGATAGGGCCATTACAACTACTGACATCCTCTTGAGAGTGATACTGAGGGTTGTGCATGTGGCATATGGCTGCCCGGCCAAGTCGTACCAACAGTACGAATGGCTGAAGCTTCTCCTTTGAATGCACTGGTGCACTCAATGAAGGATGAAAAGGTCAACGGAACGCTTAAGAAGTTCTACTACCTGTTCGTTCAGCATACTGATCCCTAAACTCTATGTGCCCCACAAGACCCATCAATCCCAGCGATCCTAAATCCTCAACATTAATACTAACTAATTTCCCTCAAAGTCTTGCATGGGACCTCATTCAGCGGCTCGTGGTGCATAGCGATGGCCGTCACCTCTGCTGTTGCACCTCCCGGTGCGAACCTCGTGGGAGTGGTCAAGGGATCGCGGAAAGTCGCTGCATTTATGCTTTCAAACACTTCCAATTCCCACCCTTCCCGTGCGACGGCATACGGATCGTATCGTACCTGTGCTTACTGGTATTGCTGTCTTTTCGGTGGGGTTTCGGCAAGCGGCCCCGGTCTGCTACAAAAGGTGTAAACATGCACACCTCACACCTCCATTGGGCCAACAACGACTGGGCACGTCAGCTTCGCTCCACAGCGCAAAGAGCCCGTGGCCACGCGGCCGACGACCACAGTTCCCTTGCCACCGACTTTCATGACCTTCGAAGATGTAAAGAGGATTCTTGCAGTCTCGTCGGGTTGTACATGGCGGTGCAGAAGGCGGGCCCTTGCTGAGGATGCCCTACTCGTCATCTGCGGTTTACAAGGTATTTCCCAGCTTCCGCCGCAGAACGCGAAACCCCCAAACCTCAGCCATTGCAACTAGAAGAGGCCCGTATCCGCCCCTGAACAATACTGGACATTTCAGCATCCGAATTGCAATGGTAATGACAAAACCAATGGCGGAAAAGAAAAGCAACATAACATTGAGAAGAATAATCGTTTCAAAAATCATGGCATTAGCCATACAAGCCGTCGCAATATAACAGCAACCTGTAGAGGCATAACGGCTCTTACATTAAGACGTAGGTTAGACGAGCTCTTCAGAACCGACCTCCGCCAAGGGAAATCGAAGCGGCCGCTCTGGCCGAAAGTGGGATGCCACGGCCTCATCGAGAGCCTGCGCTGCATCGGGATTTAGGGTTTAGGCTAGAGTTACTTGAGTTCAGGATTAGGTGCGATACCTGCGATGTCTTCGGATGTTCACAGCTGCATCTCCGGGCTTACGCTCTCGCAACTCGGACCTCATCCAAACGAGGTCTCTCGGTTCGTGCGCTCACTACAGGCAGGACTCAGGGTTTCGACTCGCACACTCGCTCGACGCAGGCACGGCTTCATGAGGTCAGATTGCCGTCACATGAGCAAAAAGAGCAACTCGAGGTATCAGATAACGAAGAGCCCACTAAATAAGGTACTAGACATAGGACCCACAAGGATACCACGAGTGCCCACCAGCGCTAGTAACCAAGCCCAAATGCCGTTATCTCCAACAGAGAAACTAAGTAAACAATATGAACTGGGAAGATGAATAGGACTCAGGGCTTAGGGTCAGAAGCTCGTGTTCAGGTGAGTTCTGAACAAGGGCCCTGCAGTACATGGAGGTTCAAAACGGTTCTGGACAAGGACTGCAAGTGTGCAATGCTGCTCTGTTGCGCAGCTGCCAAAAAAACAATATGTGCTGCGTTTGCTTTTGTTGTTTTTTTTCGCTCTCTCTCTCTCTCTATCTCTCTCTTTCTCTGTCCCTGTCTGCCCAGAGGCTTCTAGCTTCAAGGATTCAGGGTTGAGAGCCATCCCGGCATCCTCTCTGGCGAAGCCGTGGACGCTCAAAAGCCCAATGAAACAGCTCCGAAGCTGCTAAGAAGCACAAGAAGCCGAGAGCATAGCCCTGGACCCTTCCTGAAATTCCATACCTGGTAGCTCGAAACAGTTCATGTCACTCCATGTGAAAAGGCCCTCCGACAGTGTCATGCCGGCTCGCCTCAATGAGAGTAGGGCCTCCAAACCAAGGCATGTTATCCGACCGGCTGATAACGTTGTCCTGGCTTAGGCTTTCAGGCTGAACTTCAGATTCCAGCTTCGGTTTGCTTATCCTGCGGCGGTTTTGTTTGTAGCTACAGCATCAGCATCATGTCGCCGACGAGTCTGACCAGCAAGCTCCCTATCCATCTATCTATGAATATATATATATATATACCGATCACGGGTAACGTTGTCAGAATTGAATGTAGATCTGGTCTGCACTCCTCCCTCCTTCACAACATAACTTAATACCTTTTGAGCCCCTGAAGAGGTCATTATGTAACTCTATGATAATGCATGCCATCATTGCCGCCACGACCATCATGGCTGCCAATATAGATGCAGTGCCAGTATCAATCGCGGCGGAGATAGTGTGGTGGTAAGAGTGGATGCGTTAGCTATTCGTTTCAGTTCATTTATGGACAAGAGCAATGGCGGCAAACAATGAACTAGACACATCATGAACAATCCTGATAGGCCACGGCCACTAATGCCAAACATCTACGAGACAGTGGTGCGAATCTCCATCAGAAAAGAGCTTCAGTTCAACGCGGCAGTGGGAGAATGCTGCTGCTGAGAGGTAGGCAAGGAGGCACAGCAGAAAATCCTGACTGTGACTGGTAGTCAAAGCAGTAGCAACAGCAGTCGAGCTGGCAGCAGCGGTAGCCCCCGTCGTCTTGGTGGTCATGTCGTCGTCGCAGTCGTTGTAGTGGTGGTGGTGGTGGTGGTGGTGGTGGTAGTGGTAGTGGTAGTGGTGGCGATAGTGCTAGTGCTTGTGCTAGTCCTAGTGGTAGTGCTGGTGATAGTAGTTGTAGTCGTCGTCGTAATATTAGTCCTAGTCTACTAGTAGTAGTCGTAGTCCTAGCCCCAGCCAGCGCTCGTGCTAGTGGTAGTTGTAGTAATAGTAGTAGTGGTAGTAGAAGTTGTTGTTGGCATTACTATTGCTGCTGCTGCTGCTGCTGCTGCGGCTACTTGTATTGCTGTGGCTATTGTTGTTGCTGTTGCCGTTGTTGCTGTTATTGGTGTTGTTGTTGTTGCTGTTGCTGCTGTTGCTGTTGTTGTGTTTGCTGCTGCTGTTGCTGTTGTTGTTGCTGCTGCTGCTGGCGGTGTTGGTGTTGGTGTTGCTGTTGGTGTTGCTGTGTCGTTGTAGTTGTTGGTGGTGGTGGTGGCGGTGTGGTGGTGATGGTGGTGGTAGTGGTGTGGTTGTAATCGAGTAGCAACCGCAGCAGCAGAAACAGCAACCGTTATCGAGCAAGGTAGCCGCGTGTCAGAAGCCGTGTGGGGACCCCCATCTAAAAAAACACATAGAGAAATACTGCCAGGGCTCTCCGCACCATCCGGAAGTTGGAACGAAGTGAACGTCAAAGAAGACATCGTTCCTCAGCTCCATATGTCTTCTTGGACTGTCAGTTTGACCACATCCCTCAAAGTCAGTGCATGGCACGGAGGGTGGGATACCAAGCTGGGCTTTGCGACACCCTGTCGCAAGGTTCCGCTTGCGGTCCTGAACACGAAACCTGAACAACCTAAAACACACCCTAAACCCTAAACCTTATCCTAAGGCCCATTAGCCCTGAACCCCACTAACCCCAAGCCCGGAGCCCAACTCCCTTGTCAGGCCAAGGGGGCGTCTTCAACCCGGCCGTCTTCAAGCGCTCTCGGACCTCAAATGTGTGGGCTGTTGAAGAAAGTGTCAGGTAGTTAGAGTTTGGGGTTTCGGCGCTCACACGCGGACAATCCAGGCGAGGCATGCGGTTCGAAGTCTGAGGAGTGAGACAATACTAGGAAAAAGTCATGATGGAACCAACAATCGAGCTGATCAACACGTACAGTGACTGTGCTTGCTTGGACTTCTTCCCTTCCAAGATCCCACTCTCATAACAGGCAAAATGTGTGACTTTGTAGGACCTTGGGGATCGTCAACGACAGATCACGTTAGGGTTCGAGGTTGAGGCTTGAAAAAATAGAAATTGGAGGACAGGAGTGTCCCGAGGCACTGTAGTGATCCGTTGAAGGGTCCTATTGACCTCTACTTCACGTAGTCTGCAACTGGGCAGCACTTTAGATATGTAGGTGAGTGAAATTTGTTGCTGGTGTGAGGGTAATGCACATGTTGTGAGCCTAATGATGAATTGCAAAGTTCCTACATCCTAGCCATTATTGGCTCAGTATTGCTCGAGGCGTCCCGAACGACTTTGAATGGGCAACACTCGTGCACCCATTAAAGTCGATGAGGACGATGTTTGCAGGACTGCCCAGCACAGGCATAGTTTCGCCAGGCATCAGAGCTGCCACTCCGGCGCTAATGATTCCCCAGAGGTGTCTGGTTTTGTCACACTCGTGCATTTTCAATTCTTTCATGTAGATGCAGTATTTCGCTTTCCAGCTGGGTTCCTCCGTGTTTCTGCCAGTCTTCGGAACATAGACTCAATCCGACAACGCTTGCAGGATACCCCTCCTCTCGAAGTCTGTAGAGAGAAAAGGGGAGGCGGGCGTCCTCCTTTTGCTCAGAGTGTGTGCCAGATATAGTCTCATTACCACCATTTGACGGTACTGATGAACCCTTCGGCAGCTCCAGAGACATTGGTTCCTTACTGATGCAGTCATGCCATAGTGCACTTGCCCGCTGCCATTGTGAATGTACATGCAGCTTCAATTCCTTTGCAATGTTGTGGCGTGCAACAGCTAAACTCTTGGGGTTTAGGGTTACCAGATCCGACTGACTTGCCAGTACTTATGTGAGTTCAACCAGACCCCGCAGCATTCTGAGATTCTTTCGTCAGCTATTCTTTTGTCTGGAAGTTTCGAACCAGAATGCGACCTTGTATGTGCCCCGATTCGATGAGTTCCATGCTCCCTTTTACGGCCACGCAACGCCACACAACTGGAAAAAGTCCTGCAGCAGTTACATTCGAGTACTTGCTTGGCTTGTGCTAGATTGCTCGATACTTGCAACATCTTGCAGCTCTTCTTGGACACCTTGGCAGAGTTCGAAAGCGCAACGGTCTCCTTGCATCTTCCTGAAGGAAGATGCATGGCCCCAGAGAGCAGATATGTGTTAGAGAAATTTCAGAAAACTGAAGATACTCATGTTGCCTACTGCCCACATGCCATTTTGGCCAAGGTGCCACCCTGCACGCTGTTGC
The DNA here is from genome assembly GCA_003297005.1 of Symbiodinium sp. clade A Y106. Lineage (NCBI taxonomy): Eukaryota > Dinophyceae > Suessiales > Symbiodiniaceae > Symbiodinium > Symbiodinium sp. clade A. The sequence goes on from BGNK01004479.1 coordinate 17,487, forward strand.
GAACCGGTCTTCCGAGAAGCGCGCTGAGTCACTGTCCATTTTGTTCACACACACGACAAGCCTGAGGGCCACTGCTGGGACCCGGCCAAACTGATATGCATTCATGTGTATGGTGCAGTCAAGTGACTTGTAACCGGGAGTACTGGTTTCTGGCGGAGTTTCATCATGTGTCTAGTTTCTCAAAAGGCCGGGTTATGTTGAATCTGTAACTGGCTGTGCGCAGCTCGAGGGGTTTATGACGCGGAATCCCGAAACCCGAAGCCTTCAACAAACTCCACCCGAAATCCCAAAGCCTAGACAAGAACCCTTTCCGGGAGGCTCCGGCAGGAGATCTCGAGGCTTTGTTGTAACAAAACGATTCTAGAAGTTCCCTAGAATCAGATCCAGAGAACAATCCCTAAGGGTCCATGTACCCAAATAGCATATACTTTGGGCCCAATGTACCTATATAGGGACTACTTTAAAGCCAAAGTATGTACTATTTGGGCACATGGACGCCTAGGGAGGTGCAAAGAACATTGCAAAACTCGCAGTGACATGACAATAACTCAGCGAAACAAGTCATCTGTCTTACTATGCACAACGCGGCGCCGTTCGAAACGATCACAATTCCTACCCTACTGCCCTACTGGTACAGCTCAAAGTCTTTCTGAAGCATATTAAACTGAAGTCTTCGTGTGTCCAAAAACTCGGAAATGAGTTCCGGAGAGATCTGGGCTCGTCGAATCATGTCGATATCTCAGTCCGAGAGACCCGACATCCTTTTGAGTTCGAAAACCCATGTTTCCTCGGCCCTAAGCCCCCAAAGCCCTGAACGCGAAAATCGTGAAACCGCTAAGCGGTAAAGCCGAAAACCCAAATCAAGCATAAACCCTTTATACCCCTATACCCAAACTCCTAAACTCCCTCAACCCTAGATGCACAAAATACCCATAAATCCTAAACCCAAGCGCACCTCCGTAGGCCGAGGGTGTAGGCCAGCAAAGTGTGTTCACGGAGCTGTATCTCGCCCTCCTTTGGCAATGTCGTTTCTTGTCAGTTTAAGGGTTAGGGATTGTGGATCATTGCTTGTGGTTTAGGGTCTAGGCATTCGTTTTAGTTTAAGGGTTAGGGATTGTGGATTAGGGCTTGTGGTTTAGGGTCTAGGGGGTACGGCCTGTGGTTTAGAGTTTAGCGTTCGGGGTGTTTAGGGCTCTGCCACACTTCCACTTTGAGACGAAGGTCATACGAGTAGTGTAAGATAAGGGCCTTAATAGTTAGAATAGGGTTCCTTTTTTAATGGGGTCTATAGGGGGTTCTATGAGGGATCTATATGGGTACAGTATGGGGGCCCTAATAATTAGAATAGAGTTTTGGGGCCCATTCTACTATTTTAATGAGGGGCCACCAAAATAGTATTGGCAGTATTGGTAATTCTTTAGGCCCCTATATTAGCCGGCGTCTGATGTCCAGTCCTGAAAACCATGTTGCCAGTTTGTTGCAAAACGTCACCTCAAGGAAGGGGTCAGGGCAGTGGTGGTGGAAGCTAGCTATGGCCGCGGACACTTCCGCTCTCCTGCCATAAAACCCTAAAGAAATGGTAGTGCCCACGTGCACAGCTCTCGCAAGCCGAAAGCAAAACACCTGCTTTGCACATTCTTATGGCTGACTGCCAAACGGAGACCCACATTCCACCACCCTTGCCAAAACCGTCAGAAACCCTACGCCCTAAACGTTTAACCATAAACTTCCCGTGCAGCGATATAGCAACTTCCTTACTTTAACTCCACTCTATGCACCATGGACTTCACTGCAGGCAGCCCACCCTATCAGCCGTAGCACGAGCTTACGCGCACTTTCACCCCACATGGCATAACCGCACCTGTTCTGCGCCACCATGCTATACATCTTCAACAATTTGCAGGGGTAAGCTACATGAAAACAGCATTGCCTAGTCAACTTGCGCGCGTTCCGTGTCATACTATGACGTTTATGATAGCTATAGAACCCGTTTCCAAGATACCTATCAACATCGTGATTCTGAGGGGAGCCGAGTGTCGTACTCAGACTTACATCACATTGCTGGTCAAGACCCGGCAGTGCCTTGAAATACCCAAACCCCAACCCTAAACTCCTACCCTAAATCCCCGCCTCCCCCTGTTCCAGGTCACTTTTGGAGGTCGACACCACTAAAACGGCAATGTCCGCCTCGACGTTGGCTGCTTTTTCAGGTTACGGAGTTATGGCACTGCTTCTTGCTTTCAGTGTCTGAGCATCTCTACGTGCCCCGAGATCCTCCAGGTACGAAACAAACATTTAAAAAAACAACCACATGGCCGATTCTTGCAAGGTTCTCAGCAACCGGTGAGGCTTCCGGAGTGCTCTGAACCGCGCACATAACTTAAGCCTATAAGATTTTGGGGGGCCTTGTGCCCATGTCTCTTGAACCCCATCGTCGACTAAGCGGTCTAGGGCCAGGGATCGTCGACGAATTAGGTGGTCTAGGGCAAAGGTATTGAAGAGGGCACAACACCAACTTCACTCTCGAAGGCTTTAGCATGCCGAAAGCTAACAGTTGACTTCCTCAGCTCCCCACTAAAATCGGCCCAGCAAGGCTCAAAAGCCGACACCCTCAGCCCTAAACCCTAAATTCTACTGTAAAATCCCCTCGAAGCCACACTTACGAGTCCCGAAACTAAGTGTCCTTCCATTGAAAGCTAGCTTCTTGAGGTCGGCTCCCAGGAAGTAGTTATCCCTAAACCTCATGCCCTCAACCGCCAAGCCCTAAAATGCTAAGGTTGACACTCTCATGCATAAACACCCTGAATCCCTGCCATAGAAGCTCAGCAACTTTTCAGTATCAAGTCTTCAACCAGTCTTGCTTACCGGTTAGGGTTTAGGGCTTCTGGCTTCCTGCAATGCCAATGCTTGGTCTTGCCCTGCAAGCAGGTCGTGAGGACAGTTCTACAGCTACGAGCTCATGAAAGAAGACACCAGAATCACCAGCTCCCCGCAAGCTAGAGATTTACCTTGACATATTCTATGCATGCAACAGTTTAGCCACGGGCTGGGGTTGAGTCGGACCCTCTACAATTATCGGTTAACAGAACCCCTATGGCCCTTGCGAGTAGGTACAGAGGGTGGTAGGGACGCCTGTGTAGGCTAAATCCTAAAACCCTCAAATCCTTAGGTCCCAAACCCTCCAACCCCCTAAAGCCCCTACCCTAAACCCTAAAACCCTAAACCCCCTAAAACCCCTAAAAGGTTTAGGGCGTCGTAGGGTCGCATCGCCTGGGACACTAACATGAAACCCCATAGCTGCATAGCCAGAAATAAACCCTAAACCCTAATTGGGAGTTTCCAAAAATAGGGGATCCCAATATAGTACCAAAAATAGTAGGATCCTTATTGCAAGGACCCCCAAAATAAGGTACCCCTATTTTCGGAAACTCCCAATTCTGCCTGGGACATGGCCGTCACGATGTCTTTGGAGAAGTCCTTGTGACCCGGCCTTTCGGAGCTCAAGGGCATAGAAGTGCTTGGGTGCTGTGGGATTTTTAGGGGGTTTAGGGGGGCTTTCAAGGGGTTTAAGGTATTGAAGTTTTGGGGTGTTCAGGGTTTGGGTTTGGGTTTAGGTAGGGCTTTTAGGGCTTTAGGGTGTTACGGCTTACAGGCTAATGGGGTTTAGGTTTTCGGGTGTAAGGGTACGGGGTGTAGGAATTCTGGGTTCCACTGTTCGAGTTTTGTGTATTACTTGTACTTGTAAACTCCTGGAAACAACTTTGCGCGCGATCCTTCCTGAAACCGCAAACAGGCAAACACCGCAGCTGCATAAATTTAGATCTCAATGTCAGGACTTGCGGCATACATAAGAGGCGTATCCGTATCCGTAGCCAGCCGCTGTGAGGGTATATCTGCTGAACTTTTGACAAACAGCGTACCCTATCTATCTATCTGTCTATCTATATATATATATATATATACACACACACTCTAAATCGCAATGCCGTTGGCCGCCCTATACAGGTAGGTCTCTTAATTAGGGCCGCTTCTAGGGCCCCATAATTGTAAGTCATCCTTATAAAAACGGCCAGAACGGACCCTAATTTCCAGTGCTATGTAGTTCTGCACTGGAAAAGCCCTGCCAAGTGGCGCATCCATCACCGTGAAGCGGCAGCGCCTGGACGCCAGCCTTCTCCGCAGTCGGTTCTTGCTTTAGTGTGTCAACAGCGATGTAGCTGCACGCCAACGAGACAAGTGCTCATAGCACAGCAGGGCCTAGCCTGCAGATGTCGAGGCGGATCCGGGTTCATTCGATTCCTGCTCTATGCCTAACGGAAAAGGGTTCAGGGTTACGGGCTTAGGGCTTATATAAGGTTTTTTGCACCATGCACATCACAGAAACTAGGCATCCAAAGATGCTGACATCCCTGTGCCATCCTACAGTAACGGACCCTCAAGCGAACCTCACTGTAATTACCCTTAGGAATACAAGGAAACCCAGGTGAATATTGAGCAACCCCCTCGCTTCTCGTCCGATCCTATCTTGCACCATCGATCTTGCCTCCACAGTGCCACCGACATGCTATGACCACGCTTGCGCTCCTGGTCCACTCATGTTCGAGATCCCTCCAAGCTTCTGAAGCGGTGTAACTACAGGTCTTAATCAGTGGGTTTTCAGCATGCTTATGCACCTTACGGCTTTAGGGCTGTTACAATGATGAAACGAACAAGCGAACCTATATTTTCAAGGGCCACTAATTAACGCTGCAGCCGCGTTTTGTCGCAATGGATCTCTCTGCAAGACTATCAAAACTACCTGGCGCGCATGAACAGTCTGACCATTCATTTGGGTTAGCACGCAAAAAAAAAACGAGCAAAGCACTTTAGTCGGTATTTACCTGAGCTAAATTCCCTAGCAAGATCCGCAGCCAAAGCCGATACAACGCCATTATAACCTCTCAAAAGGCGCTTTAGAAAATCTTCAAACACAACATGAAACTCAGATTATGGCGACTTCCAACAAATTGTCGAGCTGCAAAGTTCAGCTTGTCCAAGATCCAGGCATAGCGTCGGTCGGGCTGGCCTGATGTGTGCTCTGGCTGGGCTTAAGTGGCTTAATTGGTTTACCAGCACTGCTCTTTGATGCAGGTCTACCGGTGAGCGGCAGACCCCCATCTTGTGAGACTTTGGAGGAAGTGGTTTGACTTTTGCAACTACGTTGGGTGAATGTCGAAGCCTGCGACATCGTGGCTGTTCCCATCAGGTACTGGTAACTCCGGATCCACCCAGAGCGGCGAACATGTTTCAGAACCCGACACAGATAGCTTGGGATTCAGGGCTTGGGGTTTAGGGTTTAGGGTTTAGGGATAGCACATCAATGGAATATCATGGAATATCCCACCTGTGTCAGCTCAAGCCCCCCCTGTTTTCTCGCCCATCTGGAATCAAGTTTCGAGTTTCCATGTGCATGGGGGTAGTTCTCTAAATTCGGGACCTTGTGCAGGTGCCCAAAACAAACTAGTACGGCATCCTTTTGAAAGGACATAAAAGGGACCCTAAAACGGACCCTAACTCAAAGAACTACCCATGGAGTGCTTGCATCGCCTCGGCGATCCGCCTCGTCGAAGATCCTCTGCAGGTTCTCCGCATCCTTGGGGTCTTCGAAACTTTCCGTCTCAATGAGATCTACTAGAAGCAATGGGTCTGCACCTGTATCATCGTCGTTCTCCCTAACCGGCACAGGCATTTTGAATCATGATCAGCACCATCTTCATCATCGGCATTGCGATGGTGATGTCCAGCAATATCGAATACAGTTTACGATGCGTTCTGCAACATGTTCAAGCTCCTCGTAATCGCAAGTTATGTCGTGTATGACACATCTTAAACAACATCCTCGACATGTGATGATTTATTCCACGGCCGGCAATGATGTTCGCGTCTTCTTCTGAAACCATCGTCACCATCTTCATTACCCTAGTGCTCAAAGCTACAATCATCGCTATCATCGCCACAGTCGTCACCTCCAATCCGAGCTACGATGGCGCCGCTGTCCGCGATGAGGTGGCCAACCATCGTCGACCTTGGCTTAGCGACTTGTAGAACACACACGACGTTGGGGCGGTAGTCTATAGGTCCAGGGTGTTTTGGAGTGCTTCGTTGTTTTGCCTGGGCGTTTTTTAGGTTTCGAGGCCGAGGGTTTACTGCTGAGTACATCTTTCCGTTTTCTCCAGTGCTGAACGGCTCTCAACCTTGCCACAGTAGTTTGAGAAGAAGACGACTATTGCATGGTGCCCGCCCTGACACAGTAACGAGGCCATGCAATCTAGATCTTCCGTCTTGGAATCACCCGGAATGATACGCATATCGGAACACCAAAATCCTACGCTTACGCTTACCTGCGATTTCTGGTCGTCTCTAGAACTCTGCATCAACCTGTGACCTGCGACTCTATATCCCTAAATCTTTCAAGCTGTCCGCATGAGCGCCGAAATACATCTAAAACTCGAGTCCGATCGAGAAGCTTGCCGCTGCTGCATGGGCCGATGAAAACAAGGTTGACATGAGGCAAATCCTTGGCAACAGTTTGAGTCTGGACTTTGCGAGTCAATCGGGCGACGGTATGTTTGCTGACCACAGCCTTGGATAGACAGCCTTGCAAGCTTACCAAAGATTTTGCTAGCTGCATCTCAAGATTTCCAGGAGCATCCTTGGACGGGGCTCGTTCCCCGTCACACGACGAAGCTGGCATTAAAGCAAACAGGGAGACCTGGCTTCTGGCCTTTGTTGCTTAGACCTTGAGACAGATCATGCATCGTAGAAGGTTTAAACAACAATGGTCTAAGGGCACTCTCCACAACAAGGGGTGAACATATCATATAATTCCATCCTAGTTCACATGGATTAGGACGGGCGAGATGGCGCCACTCACAGGTCTTGATGAGGCCAAGAGTTCGTGTCTAGGCCAGTTCACGAACGTGCATCGGATCCATCCGACAGGGCGGAACACTTTCTCAAAATGACAGGCATACTGCTGCATACATCCCTTCTTGAGTTGAGTATCCTTGTCTTATGCCCCCTTCGGGATACATGCATAGGTGGGGCCCATTGCTTGTGCTCCAAATCCCATCTTGCTAAATCTATGCTGAAGCAACACGAGCTTCAGTGAGTTCGAGGGAGCCCGAACTATTCAGCCTAGTAGCGGTGTGTTCGCCGTCCTGCTCCATGTCCAGTGGCTCATTCCAAAGTGGCTGGGCTGCAAAGAGCCAGTTGCCGAAGTTTTGAGTTGAACCTTCTAGGGTTTAAGTGGGTGGTTGTCAAAATTATGGTCCCTTTTGGGTACCCTAAATATTAGGTGCCGGCAACCACCCAAGTGGTTACGGTTTAAGGCCCTAAACCCGAAACCCTAAACCGGTTCTTGTAGGTCCCTAGTCTACCTCGCAAGATGCGAAGGGTTTACGGCTTTTTTGAGGCTTGGAAGTTAGAAGTGTGCAGATTTGTATTTGGATATTGGCGTGGGTATGTAGGGCTTCTTAGTCTTAGGAATATTGGGAAGTGCTTGCTTGGACTTCCCCTTCACAGCCGAATCTCTATTTCATACAATCAACGCGCAAGCTTAGCACAACCAGGCATCCTTATCTGTGTGGCACCCTGCCAGCGCACTCGGAGTCTAGGGCAGTTTAGGGTCTAGCCCTTTTGAGGGAAGGTCAGGAAGGGCTAGAGAAAATGTCGCGTTGTAGAAATTAAGGCTAAGGGTTCAGGGTTTAGGGTTCTTGGGCCCGCGGTTTCTGTGGTCTGCTGAGTTGGGAAGCTTATTGCTGGCCGCTGCCGTGTAAGACGTCCCAAGGACTTTGCCGTGGATTCCTACGAGGAGCTGCACGCTCACATGGCCTGGAGCCAGGAGAATAAACAGCTGCGGTTGAAGGTCTTGGATTAAGGACTTGAAGCTTAGGGTTCTGCTGGAAAGCACATGGCGACTTGCTTGTTGCCGCAATGACAAGATAATTCAACCTGCTGGGGAACATGCTCATCGATACAAGAGATCCCAAGATGTTCGAGAATTTTGGTGACACCGGGCACGATTTCACAAACATTGAGATAACTAAACATAGCTCGCTGGAGCAAACTTTTGGGCACACATACATGGAACCAACTAGCACAGAAGCGGCAGCCAGCTAACAAATCCTCGGTTTACTGCCAGTCTCTAATCGCACCGCCGATGTGGAGAAAACGGGCCCATCTTAATGCCACATGTTCCAGTCGTGGACTGCAGTTGAAAAGCCTAAAAACCTAGTCTAGACCAAAAAATGCCAGTTCGAACACGACAAATCACGTCAGTGTTCGGCCAAACCCCAGAAGTAAACAAGCTGCGATGGTAACGGACGGAACTTTGAAGCACACCCATTGCCAATGCAACAGCCACCAAACAGAGCGCATGAGCAACATGCACATGGAACAACACACCAGTAACTCAGAACGTCAGCCTTCGATTTGACAGCCGCGCACTCTGTATAACCGCCCAAAAACCCTGTAATTACCATGAAACCCAAGCTCTGCGAAGCCGCGACTGAGGACATCGCGAAAAAGTGGTGCACACATCGCTCCACAGGGTCAGGGCCTGCGGCTTGGAGAGTAGAGCCCCAAGACCAAGATGTCAAAGCCCATAGCCATAATAAACCCTAATCCCTCAACCCATCTCGTTTAATAGGCAAACCTGAGGGTCTTGAATTCCAAAAAATCAGGTGACTCCTCGGTTTCAGCAGCCTGTTGCCTGCTTCCCAAAACTATGCACTGTCATGGCAAACTCCTTCCACAAAGCCTGCTCACGGCTTTTCAGGTGCAAATGGGGTTGAAAAGCATCGAAATTGCCGGTACAGCAGTACAATTTCAATTGCAGGTAAACGAGGCTCGGGTACCTGCCGGGACTCGAGTGTCTCTGTCTCTGTCTCTCTGTGTGTGGGTGTGTTGTGTGTGTGTGTGTGTGCGGGTGTGTGTGTGTGTGTGTTCGTGTGCGTGCGTGCGTCTGTGTGCCTGTGTGTCTGTGCGAGTGCGTCTGTGCGCGTGGGTGCCTGTGTTTCTGTGCATCTGCGTGTCTGTGTGTCTGCGTGTCTACTATTACTATATACCGCCGCAAGCTGAGAACAGCACAGCGCAGTCCTCATTTACTGGTTAATTTTGTACAGCTTCTAAGTATAGAGCCCCTTGCCCTGTTGGCCCTGCCCGTGAAGCCCATATTCGTAAGTGGAAACACGTGAGCCAACTCGGGCTGCTGCCCATTCCCACGCTGACGCCTTCTCGCACCTTGATCCGGCTCGGCTTTTCAGCACAACACTTGGGTGTGAAGCTTTTCAGCTAGAAACTACCAGGCAAAAAATGTAATCGTAACTTCGCAGCGAGAGACAAGGCTTGATAAGCACAATTCAACAAGCTACTGCCAATGCTGCTACTGCTACTGCGAACGACGAAAGAACGGTTAGCTGTCAACCGTGCGAATGACATTCTAGCAATGTGAAACCCCTGCGAAGCTATTGGAAACGAATGCGATGGTGTCCTGTAACAAAACAAGCCGTTCCTGCACAGCTGGGCTGCTGGCGCAGCCAGAGCTGCATTGGCGACAATGGGTCCGCTTCCTGACCCGGGGGCCAGGGCCTGCGGTGCTAGTAGCAGTAGTTGTAACAGCAGTAGTAGTCGTCGTAGTAGTAGTAGTAGTATAGTAGTAGTAGTAGTAGTAGCAGTAGTAGCAGTAGTAGCAGTAGTAGCAGTAGCAGTAGTAGTAGCAGTAGCAATAGATAGTACTAGTTGCTAGGAACTACAATAGCCAAAAGAAGCAGTAGCATCGCATTCGCATCAACATCAGTACTGCTGCAACTGGAAATTGCCCCGGTTGTCTTCGGAGCAGTAGCAGCATTCGTCGCAATTGTTGTCGCTGTCGCAGTAGCCGCAACACAAGTGAAGGGGGAGAAAGACCAGGCTGTAAACACGGGACCCAAAGACCCAAAGACTAAATCTGAAATTGGCTTTGACGATGCATAACATGTGGATGAGGACGTCGATGACAGTGTTCACGGCTGATGCACAGGCTGACGGTTTGCTGACGATGCTTGCTTCAGGCACAATTGTGATGGCAGCGGCGGCGGCCCTGGCTGTTGTGGTGGTGCCAGTTGCAGAACCAAAATACAGTAACGGTTAAATCCTGCAGCTGCTGAAGTTGGACAGGACAACTACACGGATACCCAACAGTCGGTTATTACACTCTGCATGTCCGTGCTACTTTTCCTCTGCATGCACTGACTGACCTCCTAGTCCAGCCACCGTTCGCGTTGCTTTAGAGAGCCACCTTTGTACGCAACTCGTGCGAAGGGACGCTTCCAAAACTCTCCGTAACTGGTTCAAGCATAAGACCCAAGCCTGAGACCTCAACCGAAAACCCTGCACCGCACGCCCTGAACCGCGGAAAATCCTTCCAGCGACCCTTATAGCAACCTTTGCGGCAAACCTTAACTTATAAGTAGCCCTTAACTTAAGGCCTTAAACCCCAAAAAAATCCCCACCTTGGCCAGGAGATGAAGGGCCAGAGACCACCTTCGCAACAAGCAGTGCAGGGAAATCCGAGGCCGGGCCCGGGGATCCCACACACAGAGAAAGCGGGGACTTCAAGAAGACTCTCACAGATTATACGGTCGGGGCCTCAATAAGAATAGGGTTTTGAATTTGGGGTATGCTATAACTAAGGAACCCCCCCCAAAATAGCGTAGGTAAATTTTAAGGCCCCTATATTATACCAGCCGCCAGTGCCACCGAAGAACTGTTCACTCCGCTGGGACGCGCTGATGGCAGTACCTCAGACACGCATCGACATTCACCGTCGCCGCAAAAAATGCTGTAGGGCGCATACCATACAAGCAATGTTTCAAAACTTGCAACGTGCTACTTCATCAATCACACAGCTTCTGACCTCATTTGGCTCTGTGTTAACTTGGAACGCATGTATTGGCCATACCGTTTTAGTAGGCCAGCGGAGTGTGTCCCGCACACCTTTTCCCAGGGGGAAAGCCTCATGAACTTAGCCTGCTAAGTAGCCTCGGCCGGGAAACAAGAACATCCCAACCCGGTTGGAATTCAAGAAAAACCTTGCAAGTGATACTGCCAAAAATGAAACAGTTAAACACAGCAATAATAATAGTCTTAATAATATTTGTAATCATAAAGAAGACGTAACGATAAAAACTGTAATCACAAAATGATAATTTTGTAGATGGACCAACTGTTGTATCGGCCAGCAGAAGCGGACACTTCCTGCGCGAGGCCTGCAGGAATCCCTCCCCTGCTGAGCTCAAGCGACTCTAAGCCGAATCTATCCGGAACACTCATTTTGCAAATTTTGCAAAGCTCATGTTGACGATCTGTATAGCAATCAGTTTGAGCTGTATGGCATATACACATACACATGCTCAGGTAAACATGTATGCGTGTATGCAAAATGTAATACAAGTATATATAGTATACACGCACGCACACACACACTCTCTCTCTTTCTCCCTCAAGGAACTGTGGTAACAAACGCTCTGCGTTTGCCACAGACATGAGGCCCCGGCTGTACATTGCTGAATCTGGCTGCAGACCCTGCATACATGCCGGCAAATCAGGTCTAAATCCTAAACCCTAAACCCGACATCTCCAAAGCCGGCTTCTGATAGGAGTGATATTCTGAGAATTGTAGGTTCTTTGAAAACCAAAAGAGTGCAATAGAATCGGGTTCAGGGTTTGGGGCTCAGGGGCTAGGGCATATCTTCACAGCTATTGTACGAGAAACCCTGCGAAATAATGTGGGTTTCAGGCTTCTATACTACAGCGGTTTGGGATGGTTGGGGTGCAAGGTTACATGGGCAGTTCTCCAAATTAGGGTTTCGGGTTGGGGTTCGTTTATCGGGGGTGAATAAGGGTTTATAGGGTGTGGGTGATCGGGGTTTATGGGTTCAGGGGTCTATATGCCATCCTCGAGGACCCAGAGCCTCCAAAACCCCTTAATTAAGGAATATACCTTAAATTATCATCGGATCCCTTATATTCCTTGCTTAAGGGGTTTTGGAGGCTCTGGGTACCTCAGTCCCTTGCAAAACGGCAAGATGCCCTGCTGGAGAGAAATATCTTCATGCCTCTGGGCATGGTCTCTAACAGAAGGGGCCTTAATATTTCGAAAGGGCCGTGTTTTGGTGTCCAGTATATTATACACTTGTATTATGCTACACTTATGACAAGGAGCCCTGAGAACAGCAATTGTTGGTATAGAGACCTCTAAACGCTAAACCCTTTCGGAACACTGCTAAGAACCTTTATAGAGCCCTTATAAGATCACTCGAGAAGGTTGCCATCTGCAGTTTGTTCACGGCTTTCGGCTTTCGCACACCGTAACTACGGCCAAGATGCATGTTGACGCTGCAAACTCTCATATACTATCCTTGTTTACTGTTTATAACATACTATGATCTACTGTCGCTAACTTCGATAACAGCAGCCATGGGAAAGCTTTCGACCCTGCTCGCCCAAATTATGCTAAATCTCGTCTCCTGCAATTTAGCCAGGGAGCCATGCACCCTGAAGCCAATTCAACAGAATATCTCGTTGTCCCCTCTGTCAAGAACAACAGCTGTTCTTGCTACTCGGTAAACGGTTCAAGCCGGGGCCGTTGTGTCACTTTTTCTCCTGCAGCCGATGTCGGACATGTTTGCATAAGAGGCGTTTGGCAAAATTTGCAAGGTTAAAACTTTGATGGAGCCAGCATCGAGCTTCAAGCCAGCTCGTAGCCGCGAGCGCGGCACGCCCAGCAAGAGACTTACCAAGTTGCTGTTGAACTCCTGATCAGCTACTGGTATCACTCAAAACTGTCTCAAAGGGTCAGCTGGTTCCTTGCACCCTCACACCCAGGAAAAAAAGTCGCACGGAATGGGCACACTGAACCCAAAACATGCTTCAGAATCTTCGGTCATCTTCGCATGCAAACGAGCTGGGCTCGTGTTCCACGGTGCAAGATCCCTATGTAGACCCCTACAACTCCAGGTACCTCAATAGTAGGTTATACGTACAATTTATTATGTAGCCCAGTAGTTGTAGCTCAGCCCTAAACCCGAAACCCCAGCCAGCCGCCCATTATCTAGGCAGCTGGAGCTCTAGGGCTCTAATCAAGGAATATAGTGCCTTGAGTGGTGCCATTCTGTGCTGAAGGCGTCCCAGGTGCCAAGTTGTCAAATCCAGCTACAGAGCCTCCTCTGAAGCCCAGTTCCTTGCTGGTGGATGACTAGTTTGTAGTTATAGAGGGACGGTTCCCTATCCTCAGAGGCAACTGAGCTTCCAGGGCTTCCTACTTCTCAGAAACGGCCAACAACAGATCCCCGACAGGAGTTCAGCGATGGTTCGGAATCCGGACGTTTTCCGCAACATGACATCATACACCGACGGCCTACCACACGAAGCCCAATCGCAAAGGCCTGAAGGGCCTGATTTGGGGTTTCATGTTCTTGCCACTCCGGCCAATCGATGGACTCATGCGCCACAGGTTCGGGATGGTTCGGGTCAAGAACGGAATCGCGAAGCTGGGCTGAGGATCAATGAGTCAATATTCGCTTGGGACAGGTAAGGGACCGCTTGAAACAGAGTTATGTTCGGACCTACGTTCTGCCGTTGATGTTGCTGTGATTATTGCAAAACCTCCCCTTCCCGGTGCTCTGCAGTATTGAAAACACTGAACTTCCGGTCGGTGACCTTTGCGTAACTCTTGCTCGTATGGCGCGGCAGGGCAAGCTCCCTGGCAATACATTGCGCTGGATTCTTGCTTGTTGCCATGATCCCTGGTCGGGGTGAGTCCCGTATATAAGGTACGGTCTGCGGCCCCTCCAGTTTTTTGCCGGAGTCGAAATCTGCAAGAGCATGTCGCGGGGTCGTGGCTTAAGTCGGCTGTACCCACTAAGAATGCTGTGTCGGGCCCCTTTGTCCTCCGAAAGCCCTGAGAAACCTGAAGCCTGAAACCTCCGGCTGCTGCAAACCGCAAACCCTACCAGACCCAAAGCACCACACAGCCTATGACCCGTAAGCCCGGACTTGACCCTACAACAAGCCATGAACGACAAATCCATCATGAACCATGAGCCCTATAAACCCAACAAGCACGAACAAAACCTACACCTAAAAGGAAATAAAGAACCCTGGGGAAAAATCAGTCTCACCAGTTATTCCTACATCCTCATGGCAACCCTTACACACATCAAACCAGGCTTTCAACTTTTTTTTATACAGACCCTATAGCAACCATAGGCTTCTGTATTACTCTGCTCTGCATCGGAGCAGCCTCCGGGGACTTGCCAAGGAACATCGTCTAAAGTATCAGTATAGGGATCTGTTGCGAGAAATACTTTATGGCTTCCTTGTTATGGTAACTTGAACCCAAAGGGTCCGAAGTACCTACACAGTCGAGAAAGTAGGGTTTCTGTAGTAGGAACCACCATTAAGCTATAGATACTTAGACTGAGGACGCTTTAAAACAACATAAAATCGCAGCAAAGAAGATGCTCCGACTCACAAACAAAAAATCTTGACAAGACTTACATGGCCGAACCGGGACCAACCCTGGGAGGATCTATACGATCCTTTAACTAAACCCTTTTTTGAACGAGGTCTCTCTCTTTAACTAAACCCTAAACCCTTAACCTTAAACCCAAAGCCCTAGACCTGACACCCTTAACCTGAAACCCACAGCCCTAGACCCTATAACCCCTAAACCCTTAACCTTAAACCCAAAGCCCTAGATCCGAAAACCTAAACCTTAAACCCCAAAACCCTAAACCCTGAACCCAAAACCCCGGTGGCCTCTCGGGTGGGGCCCAGGGGACCCAGAAGTGGCGTTCTCAGCCCTTGGCACGCCTTGGGCGGCTGAAACCCCGAAGCCTGAGAGCAACCTGAGAGTTCACCTGTCGCCGAAAGAGCCGAAGAGCCACCCCTTTTAGGGTTCCTTATTGTGGTTTCTATAATATATATATATATTATTATTATTATGTATGTACCTATCTATATATATATATAAATATAAATATAAATATATATATATATTTATTTATTTGGTTCTTTAAACAGGTAGGTCTTTTCGTTTCGGCTACACGCATTCGGGCTTACCTTAACCCCTGAATAGCTTACCTTTTTAAGGACTTATCATAGAAGGAAACTGTCATGAGGAACCCGGAAAGGGAGTCCTATAGGGTCCAGGTAAGGCGTCGATTGATTAAGTTATTCGGGCTTCCGGTTTCTAGAGCTTAGCTTAGTGTTACCTGCGCGGGTCTACGAATGTTTTGACTCACATTCGGACGACTTCTGACAAGGCTGGTGGCAAAGCCTAGCTGCAGAGGTTGCGTGAGCCCTTCAAACCATCATAGCGACCCTTGGGGGGGTAGGGGGGAGGGGGGTAGGGTTTAAGTCCTTATTATAGGTATTAAGGCCCCCTCCCCCCTCCCCCCTACCCCCCTAAGGGTCCCTATGAAACCAGGGCTGCAGTCGCTTTTGTTCGAAAAATCCTTTAGGAACAGCACTCGAAAGGGTTTTCCAAAAGACCCTCAAGTGCAGCGCCTTTTTTGCTCTTTACCACATGTCAGGATCCAGCAGAAGCTGGCTGCTTTATTAATCAATAAGGAGCAACCGCACTGGAGGGTTCAGGTAGTGTATAGGGCTGGGGCGCATCGCAGGGGCACTAGATCGATAATGTCTAAAGCCAAGCGTGCTTGTAACTGGAGGCTTCTACGGGTACAAAGCATAGATTGGGTTTTGGGCCTACCCTTAAAAGGCCGTTCTTTAAGGGATCTATCGGGGGTTCTATAGTAGGGTGCACGTCGGTCAAATCTCGTTCGCGCCCTCGAGTCTTGGCTTTAGGGTGTCGAGGTTTAGAATCGTGACTGAAGGCGCAAAGCTTTGTCCAGAACTGTGGCGAGTGAGCTGGACATTAATGGCAGTCCATGTGTGATAAGGCTGGTGTTAGCCGTTCGTAGACCCGATAGAGAAGCCTGAATACCTGCAAACACTGTCCCCTCTCGCAAACCTGAACCCAGTAAGTGTCAATTCATGAGTGGAGCCCTCGCCTTAAGGAAGCTGGGGCACATGTCAATCTTAGCCATAAAGCCGTAGGGTTTTCTGATGGTTACACTCGGGCTTAAGGTTTCGGGATTAATGATTAGCCCCTGCATTCCAAAAGTTTGAGCCCTGACGAGTGCTGTGGACCTTGACCCAACACACGAAGCCCTAAACCGATAACACCCAAACACCGAGCCTGAAACCATTCAACCTGAACTCCTGTGCGGTTCCATTTGTCGGAAAGAAAGATTTGCTATTCTAGTCGAGCTGCTGCAAGGTGAACCTTGGCAACCGGTCACTCCCATATATATATATATATATATTGAGCTTTGGTTCTAGAATGTCAGCAAGGGTTTGTGCTGCAGGGTTTTAGGCTGTTTTAGCCAACGCAAAAACGTTGGTGTTAGGTGAGCCTGAGTTGTTTGCCAATACGCGACAAAGCATCAACCAAATTGGATGCAATAAAGGGGCCATGTAGAACCCTGACTGAGGCTTAGAACCTATGTGGTTCCAGGAGGACCACACTCAAACCAGCATCCTGAACCCATCATTTTGCTACTGGGCTTGAGGACTAGCCAGATCCGTCGACTGGAATCCTGAACCCATCCAGCCTGACACCCTAAATCCTAAGCCCCAAACGCTGGAAATCCTCACAGTAGGAACCCACGGGCTTCTCCAACCCCTCGGAGGGTCTCTTTCAGCATGCCTGATCTGTGTAATATAGGGGCCTTCAAACTTGGATTGCTTGTTCTGGGTTGGATATATAATATTTTAAGCTGCTATAATATAGAAGCCTCAGTGCCATGCGGCTGGAACGTCTGGCGGCAGGGTGCGCTCATGCGGACAGTAAGGATCAGCTCCTGAAAGAGGATTGGGCTTAGCTGAGCTTCGAGTGGTCATGCAGCACATGTGCGATGACCATCTCGGTCCAAACTCAATGGCCCTGGGGTCGCACCGTAGTTCCCAATTCTTGAACCCTGAAAGTGTGGTTTTAAAATCGTCACCACTGAAATTCTAACACTGAAGCTGGACCTGGGGCCTTGAAGCAAAACGAAACCTCCTTTCAATTGGAGCGTCCTCCCCCGCCGACACCTTAAATGGCGATGGCGCCGCCCGGCGCTCGCCTGATGTACTCTTGACTCTCTGGCATTAGGCTATGAAGGGTAGGTTTAGGTTTAGGTTGAAGGTCGCAGAATGATAGATACGTGCCAACACAACCAAAAGTGCATACCGATTCTTACAGACAGGACCTGTGCTTGTGTATGCGTGTGCGCGTGCATGTGCACAGCGGTTTCAACACACGCACACACACAGACACACACACACACAGGAGGTGTATATATATATATGCATGTATATATATATATATATACATATACATATTTATTTATTTATACATACGTATTGGTCTTTCAGCTGTTATAATTCAGCCATTGATCGTCGATTAGCAGATAAAGAAAGGACGATAATTAACTGCTTGTGGAGTAGTCGAAATGAGTACATGTGAATCCATGATCATCCGTGAAAGCGGCACCAACAGTGTTATCACCCAACAGCCTGAAGCAGCTCCTTGATCTGACACTGAAGCCTGCTCAGCACATCCATGTACATCCCAATGCCGTCGAACAAATGCTGTATGCTAGCCTGGTAATGCTCGCCATGGCCTAAGCCAAGTCGGTGCTGCCGCCACTTTAGTCTGACACCAAAGAAATTCTCCAACTGCACCGAGTTCAATTCTATTGCTGCTTGCTCCTGTCGGCCGAGGCCGCGGTAGCCACACAGCATCATGCGACGATAGCTCCACATGTTGGGAAACGCACATTCGTATGTAGGATAGCATACATGCATGTAAACGTATATGCGCATTCAATTATGCAGATGCACACATTCAAATCCATGTCACTGGATAACTAGCAGACTTGAAGAGGCAGGGACAGACAGACAGAGAGAGAGAGAGAGACAGGCAGAGTCAATTCTTAAGCATGCTCTTCATTAGCAGACATGTAGACTCAATTACATGAGCTTACAGGCATACAGGTTTGAACAGATTCCTGCAAACACGCGCACGACCTTCTCATCTAAAATGTCTATCAAGGCTGTGTACGATCTCTCTGTGAGTGCGCAGTTGCTTGCATGCCTCCCCGCCTGCTGGAAGATCCTGGGTTTTAGGGTTTCGGTGCTCGCAACTATCCAGGCGAGGCATGTGGCAACGGGTCGGCTTGGTGAAACTGAAATCCCTAGTTCGTATATACTCTAACCTATATACTATTATATTTACTATAAACTATAATATAATCTATACTATAACATATACTAAAATCTATACTATAACCTATACTATAATCTTTACTAGAATATAAAATGTATAGGTTTAGGGTTTTACAAGCGGGCGCGAGCTTTTGCTACTGGTCTGGTGGCAGCAGCCGCAACGTGTGAACGCACCATCCACGGAAACTCACCGTCTTCCTGAAAACGAACAGCGTATTTTGTCTCTATATGTGTATATATATATATATATACATGGATACTTTTAATCATAAACGCAAAGTGAACAAGAACCAGAACTCAAGCAACACAGCAAATGCTACAGGCCAACACCCTAAGCCCTATCTCGCCGCAGTACTGCTGCTTGCTTCGGTTGAGGGCCGCGGTACAGCATTGTATACTTAGATGAGTCCTAGGACTCTGGGGGATACTAGCTGTTACGTATGCAGGCCCCATGTGAAACCCGATGCAAAACTCGAACAGTGTTCCAGCAAGATTTTAACACACGTCACATACATACATACATATGTACATACATACATACATACACACACACAGAGCCCCTATAAGCGCCATATAATAAATCGTATAAGACATGGTCGCTTCCCTTGGGCTCGGGCTGCCGGCAGAACTGGCCAAGTCGAAGTCTTCGATCAGCTGCAGGCCCTGTCCTCGGAACGGGTGAGGTAGAGTTCTTTTTTCCATTAAGGGGCCTTTTTCATTGCATGCGCTCTGAAGCCCGTTTTGGGAGGCTAGGTTTGCGTGAGGTAGAGTTTCGGCGCTCACACTCGGGCAATTCAGGCGAGGCAGAGAGTTTAGGGTTCCGAGTGTCGGGTTCAGAGCTTGGGGTTTCGAGTTCAGGATCATAATATAAGGATTATATAGGGATTATACTACCCCAAAAGGTTAAAGGTTACCTACTCTACTACTAGGTATACTAAGGCTTTTGGGCCCAGAGACCATACTATATAAGGCTTTTGGGCTGTTTTGATGCCCAGGGAATGTAGCAGCTTTTCTTGGATAACCTGCTTTGTGAAAAACAAAACAAGGCAACCGAAAAAGAACTACGCGTTAGGGTCTGGGAAAAACTCTGAAGCTAAAGCCTCTAAAGCCTGGAGCCATCAAACAAGCCAAAAAATCCTCCAACAACAAACCGAGGCCAAACCCCGAGAAGCCCGCAAATGAACATGAAACATCAAGGAAGACCTGAACTTTACCAACTCAGCTGAAACCCTGTCATCCTGAATGCTGAGCCCTGCAGCCCCCTAAACCCAGGGTCCCTAAGACCGGACAGCTCAAAGCTCTCTGCGAATGGGCATTTCAAGGCTTAGCTCCGGACCCCACTGCATGTCCCGAGCAAAACCCCATGGAGTGTTGAAGGTGTCTTCCTGAGAAAGCAGGGCATTAGGGGTACGTGTAAGGTCTAGGGATTGAGGGAAGGGCTTACTTCAGGGTTTTCGGGCCAACTCAAGGTAGGTTGGAGATAGCCCTGAGGTGTGTTGAGATGTGCAACAGACACAACTTATTGATTGATTGCGATCGGCTAGCAGTGTGAACCAATGATATGCTGCAATATGATGCCTGCCCGACCGCCGACGGGAATAACAACCCAGGACTACGAACAGGAGTGTCTGTGTGTGTTGAGGTGCGCACACAAAGTCCTTATTGTGCTCCGTGCGTGTTTGGGTCTGACGAGAGCTACATTGCTACATTTTGCCGCTTGTTGCCATTCGGCCATGGGGCCTTTTGCTCCAGGGCTTTGTCGTCTGCAACTGCAGACTGCATAGAACTGACACATGCGATGCCAGAAGTTCCAACACAAGAGTCAGGCCTGAAACTCATGCATCGAACAGCCCTCGGTGCAAGTCTTAACATGCCTGTGACCGGTATGACATACACAAAAACCAGTGCCAGGGACATAGAAACACGGAAACACATGTATTGGATGTCTCCTAAACTTTTCATAACAAACCTGATTCCTGAACCCTGAAACCGAAAACCGCAATCCTTGGATCCTAAGCTCCAAAGTCATCAGCCCTAAACACCCTAAACCTAAGGTGTTTAATGCAAGGATCCGGATGAGTGGTAATTCGGTGCGTTCGATCTGCGTCACTCCAGACCTGTTCTGCTGCCCACCAACAGCAGACTGAACACAGGGTTCAGGATTCAGGAGTAGTGTGGCAGCCGTTCAGCAGCATCAACGGGAATTGCGGCTTTAGCAGTAGCACTAGTGTCCAGTGCCGCGTCAGCAGCAGCGGAAGGAGGAGAAGCCGCTACAGCAGCAGTATCAGGAATAGACGTACAAGTAGATATCATGTGTTGAACAGGAGCAGTAGTGGCAGTAGCAGTGGCCAGGACTGGCACAATGGAAGTCATGTTGAATTCACCTCCATCGTTGGCAAAAGGCCGACTTCGCACAAACACAGACATAGATAGCGTCGTGCTTGATATCACTATGCCAACCGACCAGAGTGCCGACCATTGCAGGAAACATCAGCCACCAGAAACACCAATCCCGAAGTTCAGACCCATGCCTCAAGAAAGGCCCGACAGACCGCCTACCTTGCGACGTTGGACAAGGAGTGCATTTGATTTATGCTGACAGAAGAGTACGAAGCCTAAAGTTTTTGACACAGAACTCGACCTCTGCCCTGACTGCCCAGCTCAGCCCACTCAGCAGAACTCTCAGGACTACCCTGGTTGTTCTGATATGTTCTGATGTTTATTTGTTGCTGGATGCTACTGCCTATTATTATCGACTCAGCCGGAAGCTGCCAGGGGTCTGCAAATCCCCTAAGCTCCTTGAAGCCAAACGCTCATGAAATTCAAGACTATCCTAAAGGCCTGACGGACGATCATCAAAGGCTTCGGTGGTTTAGAAGGCTCTTATATATATATATATGTATATGTATAGATACATATATATATATATGTATATACATACATATGTAATTATATGCACACATACATATATATATATATATACATATGTATAAGACAGACAACTTTGGCCCGAAACCCGTGGCACACCGGAGGGCCTCCCACGAAGAGACCACAGCGTGCACGATGCCGCTGCGCTTCGCCCGGATCTGTGGGGGCTGCTCTGTTAGAGGGTTTGGGGTTCAGTGTCCCTTAACGGGATCCTTAAAGGGATCTATAGGGTTTTAGGGTTTCGTGGTTTATGGTTTGGTTTGATACAAACACTATGGGACCCCCCTCTGATCAAAGGCCACCCCAGAGAAAAGTGGGAGGTAGCTTTCGCTTGGGAAATGGGAAATGTCCGTTTGCGTCCCACTGAAACCAAATACCATGTCTATTGCAGTACATCGGGTGCCATTCACCTCTCAATGGTCCCTAAACCCTACCGTAAAGCCTGGGCCTAAACCGTTGCGATTTGGTGCACTTTAAAGGTCAGTTCAGGATGGCGGGAGGACAATGGCCAGTCCAAAAAGCCCCTCCCTCCACCCCCCACACACACAGACACACAGAAGCACAAATGCAAACGTAAACACACACAAGCGCGCACTCACGCACATACACGCAAGCAAACAAACGAGCAAACAAAAAACACAAACAAACAACCACATAAACAAAACAAATAAACAAACGAAAACAGCGAAATGAACAAACAATCAAACGATGCAAGCTCAAAAATGCATCGACAAACATGCACGCACGCAGAGTCAGCCGAAAGCACAGAACTAGCCAACAAGAACAAAAGCCACGAACAGCCTCCTACAAACAATGGAAGGAATTGTGTGAGGTATTCGGGGTGTATGAAGACAAACGAAGATGACTTGACCAAACAATGAAGGTGCAAAAGGCGAAGGATCATAATTATGAGCATGCTAGTGCTAACCAAGACCAGGAACATGACGAGGATGTCACTAACACCGACGTGTGGGAGCATGCCAACAACATGACGGAGTGACGATTGTCGAATGATTATGGCGATCCGGATAAGTGGTGATGGCGATGAGGCGATGGAAGTCTTGATTATGCTAACGGCGACTCTGATGACAACCATGCTGTAGGAGATGAAAATCATGAGAGCGTGGGGCTGATGATGGTGAGCGTATGAAGTGATGTAGAGCACGAGGGGCGAATGGACAGATCCTGGCTAAATGATTTCTTTGCCAGTAAGTTGTGGACCTGGTAGCTGTCGACATGTCCTTCGGGATCTTAGAGCTACAGGATTAACGAGGATGATGATGATGGCGCTGAACGCGCCCAACTTGTTGCTGCAAGCTGCCGCTTTGACGGTGTCATCTCGTCTTTTGATCGCCCACTTCAAACATGATCTTCTGGCATGAAAAGGATGATGACATGACGGTGCTTGCTACTGATAGCTTCCATGTGCACGTTAATTGCTGGCAGCCATTGTCGGCAGTATCTCCGAACGTCTGAGTGCCTCATGGATAAGTTGGAGGAGCTTCAAACTTCAAACTAGTGACTGTCAGTGGTGGCATTGTTGCCTTTGTCTGTTGACGTTGCCGCTGATCGCACCGATAAGTCCCAAAATGTCTCCAGCCCTGCCAACCCTCAGACTCAGATCATCAAACCATCTGAAACCCAAAGCTATAATTACCCTAAAGCCTCTCTACCACTTGCCCTTAGCCGAGCCTTGAAGGTCTTCTGCGGAGGCACAGAACGCCTGACACGGGACGGCACGGCTGAAAAGAACTCGATCATGCTTGGCATCCTGAAATTATATGGGTTCAGGGTAAGAGGTTAAAGTGACCTGGGTTTCGAACTTAGATAATTTCCAACAAGCATGGCGAGATACTACTCTCGCTGGAAGGGACGTCTCGGACCTTAAATCCTATGGCTAGTGCCTGAACTTGGCCTGAACGCGGAACCGTGTCACACAAACCGAACCCAAAACCTTCAACCGTCAACCCATATTGCCTTATTGCCTGCCATCTTTTCCACAGGGTTTAGCAACACGCGCGATTCCTCGGGACGACTGAACGGCATGGCTGTTCCTGCAACAAAGCATTCGATTCCAGAATCTCAGCTGTTCTTTTGAAGAACACAAGGTTTTCGTTGCAGCACTCGCGCTCGACAGAGTCAGGCGAGGTTTGACATGACGACAAACTACAAGGGAAATCGTATTGGTGATCGTTTGACACAGATCCCACGGATAGACAAACCTCTGGATAATCGGTTCCGGGCAAGCCGTGGCGCAGGGAGGTCTGGAAATCCCTCAAGAACTACTACCGAGCTGTTACCAAACGGGGCATGCGTAACTGTAACTGAGCAGCCTGTCTCCATTCTGGAAGTCCACTTCAAAGATGCAAACGCGGTCCGACATCTGAACCAGGTCTGGAAGAGTGTTCAGGCGGAAGCCCCACCTCGAAAATGGCGCTATCGCTGGGCCAGGCATGAATGATCCGGTCAACGGGTGGAACTATGCAAACCCTATCATCAAGACTACGGCGATGAGCAATAAGGAGCAGGAATGGTGAACGCAGGAATAAGTGCTGCAAAAGGGACGCTCATACGGCAGATACAATAGCCGGACGTCATGAAAACGAAATACATACAAACATATCATACGAGTAGCATACTTGTCATAGACAGAAGACTGCAGGGGAATCACTGGCCTCCATGATTAAATGGCCTCTGAGCCCTAATATAGGGGCCTTAAGAATTAGAATAGGGTTTTGGGGCCCATTATAATAAAAGTATAATAAGGACCCCCCCAAAATAGTGTTGATAATTATTTAGGCCCCTATTTTAACCCAATCGCCCAAAACCAAACCAGTTCTGGAGCATCGGAGCGAAAAGATGATTGCCGAGCCACTGCTTCGTAAAGAAGATCTTGCCGGTGTCCTGGTAGGGTTTAGGGTTTTGGGCGGCTCTGGGAGCACAATGGGCAAATGAAAGCAACATTGCATTATGCATGCACGTATATACATACATACATGGATAAATATGTATATGTATATGTATACATAATCATAAACGTATATATGTACACAGGTCTGTTTACATGTATATATATATATGTACATATGCATATACTTGCTTCAATTTTTTTCAATAAAGAAACGTGCAGGTGCACATGTATATATGTATGTACACTCAACAGGAAAATCAGAACAGCAAAGTATGCTAAGCCAACATGTATATACATATAGAGGTATGTATGTACACAGGCGTGTATGTATGTATGTCCGGATGTATGTATGTATTTATAGTATAATGCAATATATTTACATATAATATAGAATAATATACAATATTTACGTACTCTATGTCTTATATACTGTCTTAAATTCTAAATATTAAATATGATACATATGTATATATATATATATATATATATATTTGCACACACCTATATTATACGGTATATAAAACATTTAAATACAATACGTAATATACATTGTACATATATATATACAATGTATTACATGATAGAAAGCTTGATATAACATATACTATAAATATACACTATATATGTATATTATAACAACTTATAATTTGTAATATAGCATATGCATAATACAACATAAAGTATAATGTATATCTTACAATATAGAGCATAATATATATATATATATAATGTATTAAAATATAGACTACTATTTATTTTAATCCCTATTTTAATGTATAATATAATGTACAATGTATTATATAACATGTAATACAATATGTACACATGCAGGTGACGGCTTTTGCACAGCGATACACTCAGGAACCGACCACAAGCTGTTGTGACCCGACCTGCAGAGAGCCAATGGCCGACAAATCGAAGCCTTGACTGCACTCCGGCTGCACACTGGACACCTCGGTCGAATTAGGGTTTATGGCTTCGGGTAGGTTTTGGGTTTAGGGTTTAGGGCGACGTAGGTAGAGTAGGCTTGTTGCGGTCTAAAGATCGCAAGAGAATCAGCGGGCATGATGTACGAGGATGGGGTCACTATGACAGAAGACTTCATGTCTGTGCCTCAAGCCTCCTGTATATCAGGGTTCGCAGTAAGTCATGACGAGATGATCGACCTGTCTCGGAGATGCCCAACCAAACGACAAGCATCTGCCAAAGCCTTCCGAGGGTTCTTCAAGCTACTTGATTGATTCATAACAGGCCTAATACGTCGGACGCCCTCACAGCTGAAAACCCTCCACAAAGCAAAGAGAACCTGGTGGAGCTCCAGATTTGTGCTCCTAGGTTTCTGGTTCTTGAGCTCAGGGTTTAGTGGGATTTAGGATTAGGCAGACTCACGGTTTAGGATTTTGACGTTGTCGATCACTTGCGCAAACGTGAAGATGCTAGAGAAAGCGCAGCCGGGCATCCATTGCCAAGGAATCTGAAGCCACCAAAGCCTGAAGCGGATTGCCGGGCTTGCGGTTCGACTCTGGGGTGTGGGGTTTAGGGTTTAGGGTTTAGGGTCTTTAGGGCTTAGGGTCTATAGGGTTTAGGGTTTAGGGTCTATAGGGTTTAGGGTCTATAGGGTTTAGGGTCTATCGGCTATCGGGTTTAGGGGTGCAGGTGAAGGGGTTCCGGGGTCAATGGCTGAGTGCTCGGGGCTTTCGGGCCGAGAGGCTCGAAATTTCGTGGGGTTCCGTTTGCCGATCAAGGGCTTCGGGCTCAAAGTTTGTGGATTCCGGGCTTGAGGTCTTCGGCGTAGGCGCCCCGTAATCTTCTTTTTTACTATAGAATAATAATTAAGGAACCCCCAAAACCCAATTCTAATTATTACGGGCCCTACATTAATCTTTTACATGCGCTGTCAGACACGAATTTGCACAATACGCCGGCTTCACCGCGATGCTACGGCGTGGATGCTAAAGCCCATCAACCATACCCCTGTGAATAGAAGCCCACCAAGGTTGCATTCATCGGTTGGGTTCATCCATCCAATACGGCTTCGGCTAGAATATGCTAGTAGACAGGCTGCTCAATAATTGATTAGAGCAGGGTTTTGGGGGTTCCTTATTATAATTATGGTATGTATAATATACCCCTAAACCCTATTCTATTTAGTAAGGCCCCTATATTATGAAGTTTGGGGCATGTTGCTTTGCTACGCTCCGGGCGGAGCAAGGTCGCAAACTAAATATAAGGGCCTTAATAGGGGCCCACTATACTAAACCTATAATAAGGGACTCCCAGAATAGTTTTGGTAATTATTTAGGCCCCGATATTATTTCAATGAAACTTCGAGAAAAAAGCGTGTGCAGGACCTCAGGAGCTTGCAAACATCGTGATGTACCAGTCATTGCATCATCAGACAGCGTGCAGAGCTACATTCGTCAAAAAACGTCTTCCCAACACCCTAAAGAGTTTAGGGTTTAGGGTTTCTTGTGTCTGTGTTCGCTTGGGCTAACAGAAGTAAGCGACCATTGTTCAGCATCGGACTCCACGTTGAATGTGCTTCTGCAATTAAGCACAGCTCTAGACCCTGGTTGCTGCAACAAAAAAAGCAGCCGCCAAGGACTAGTTAATGTCTGTCGAAGCGCATACGTCATTAAATGAACCAGCCTCAAACCCTAAACCCACCTCCCATCACTATAGTACCTACGGATCCTAACTAGTATGCTGCTGGTGCTGCATCTGCTAGTACTATTGCATTAGTGAGACTGACCATGATGTGTTTGCGAAGGGGATATCGACAATGATGATAAAACCTAAACCTACGACATCAAAGCCCCAGGTGCAGCGAATTGAGCTCCACCAGCTGGAACCACAATCGCCCCAGGCTGCGCCAGGCGGAGCCGTGCATCAGCAATGTAGTCGAGCATTCCTGCGGAATTCGATTATTCGGGATTTAGGGTTTAGGGTTCAAGGGGGAGGGCTGTCCAAGGATGCACGATACTGGGGATTTGCTCTTCTTGGGGCTGTAAGCTTCGGCGGGCTTTCGGTGTAGAGCTTTCGTCAACCTGCTCCCGGCTTCACAATTGAAATATGCCAGCGCAAGAAATAGAATACTCTTGCCTTCCGAACTCGGTGTGAAAGCTGCTGCTACATTGGCATGTCGCATGAAGCACAACTGCCACAGTTAGGCTCACTCGTGCGAATGAGCAGAGTTTCAATGTTTGCCAGTGACACGGTCTAAACCTCGGCAAACATGCTTGCAAAAAGACTCATCTAACACTAAGACACACCTTCAACCCAACCAACATGCCCATACTGACTCACAACCATATGAGTATGGCCAACCTGCATGACAAGACCTTTAACAAGAACAAGCTGTGGTTTATTTGGCCTGTCGTCAGTAGCGTTACCAATGGTGCTAATACAAATGGGGTTAGCAACCAACATGTCATGCGTCGTAGTTTTCTTCATTCAAAGACATATTCACACACCTATACGATACAAAACACAGTTATCATAGCAACAAAATTGAGAAACAAAAAGAACCCTAGAGCTCCATCTAGCCAAACAGCAGGTTACTAATCATATCTTATGTAACCCAGCATTATGTGTTTGATCTAGGTACCTGCAACCCTGAAGCGGAATGCAGCACCCGCTATAGTTGTCCTACCCGCAAAGCCCAATACCCTTGAACTGAGGAATATAGCATTAATGTATATTCCTTGAGGGGCGTTGGGCTCTCTGGGTGCCTGTCGCGGGAGTTTTGCTGCCTGAGAGCCTTTCACACTGCTGGCCCCAAGGCTCCGCTCATTGCAGGAATGCATGTAGACCATCGTAATGGTTTAGGGGTTACGGTCAACGAGGGTCTAGGGTTAGGGTGTAGGGTTTGGGATCTAAGTCTCGTGCTTCGACTCGAACCTACTTGCTTCGTGGCTCAACCCGCGCAAACCTTTCCGTCTTGGTCTCGATTCTTTGCTGCACTTGCCTGTACACCTGTTCAACATGATGCTGCGCACAGCCTCCCGCTTTAAAACCAAGAGTGGGCAATCCTCTAGCACGCTTTGCTGAAGCCTGTATTGAGAACTTAGGTTCAGCATGGTTCAATGTTTTAGATGGGTTTGGTGTGTAGGTTTGGCCCAGACTCCCTAGACCTTGTTTGATGAGACCGTGCTGGTAGTCATGGCTTCGACAACCAGCGCAGCAGCTTTATAAGCTTAAAGCCCTGCTTACTTAACCCTAAAACCCCAAACCGACACTGACTTACCGGACATCTGTGCGCAGCGCTATCGCGCAGTCGTAGGGGAAATACCTATAGCGGCCTGATGTCCATGCCCCGGCATGGCCAGCGGAGCTGGACACGTCTAGGGTCTAGGGGGTTAGGGACTTAAAGCTTAGGGCTAAAGGTAAGGATATATGATATAGGCCTATATAGCTATGGGGATTAGGGTCCAGCATTCTGGGTTTCTAAAATCAGCTGCTTGGCGAAGCCCCTCACACAGTGATGACACTGCTCACATCGCAGTCAAGGCGTCGACCTCAGGCAATTAGGAAATGACAAACCTTTTGATGTTGTTGTGCTTTTTGAGGGCGTTTTTGTATGTTTCAGGCTTAGGGGTTTCGCAGGTTCTTTAGGATAAGGGCCCTAGGGTTTTTTAGGTTTCAGGACCTTGACCCTAAGCCCTAAGCCCTCTTAGGCTTCAGTGTTTCAGGTTATTCCGGCTTCATACTTGACTGCCATAGGAGGTTGGGAACAGCCATATTCTGACGCTCCTGATTTAATACTCCACAAAATTTTCTTCAGCTTCGGGCATATCTTTCTGGTCTGCTAGGGTTTCAAGACCAGTTAAGCTCAGCAGACAAAGCCTAACCACCAATTCTTCGGCAGACTCCTGGAATGGAGTCGTCTATGTTGGCTACAAGAGTTTATAGGACTTCAGGGTCCTTGCTGGAGATCTAAAGCCGGGGAAGCAAGTGATGACATTCTCAGTCCTACAGCCTAAACCCTAAACCCTGAACCCTAAACCCTGAACCCCTAAACCGTTCCGTCCTACAGCTGAAACCGAGCTGGCAAAACTGGCAACACGCCTCGCAACTGCAGGGATCCGCGGACCTGGATCAACCTCGACCGGGGCATGCTAGTATAGCAGTATTTTTGTAGTATAGTAGTATAGCAGTATTCCAGTAGTGTAGTAGAAACCTGCCCGAAGAGGCCCCACGGTACAGAATAGCTGCCAGGTGTCGCTTGAAGAGCAGTGACATCAGCGACTCCTTGCTGGGGAAGCGCTAGTCAATACCGCTGTTGTTAATATTGGCGCTACGACTTGTTTGGAGCGTAGTGTTGTGCACGGAAAGTACTGCAGCTGCATAATCGCAGGCTCAAGCCCTACAGCAAGACACGAAAACTCCTACACTCGAGCCATCAACTCTCCAAGCCCTGATGCACCACCCTTGGGTTTCGCAAATTCAGAAACTGAACAGCCTCAGCCCGAAGCCGAGATCAACAATTATGGACTTCAATTGCGACAAGGAGGTCAAAACAACGACTGCAGAACTCCTCGCCGTCTAAGATCCTTGAACCTTGAACTGCAAAAACCTAAAGCCATAGCGGACACCCTAAACCCTGCCTCTACAACCCGAAAGCCCGAAGCCTAAACTGCAATCCCAACATCCATGAGCCCTACACGAGGCCGGAAACTCTAAATCCAACATCTCCCTTAGAATGAAGAAACCCCTTTCCTACGTGCTTGTTTGAATTCGGGGGCCCAAAAGGGTATTACTACTTGGAGGTTCATGGGTAGTTATAAGTAGGGTTATAAGTCCCTTAATATGGGTTATAAGTACAGTTACCCTTCTTATAATCCCACTTATGACTACCCATGAACCTCCAAGTACTGGGGAACCTCGCCATCCATCAGACCTGAACTGACAGGTTCCTCAGCGTAGCTATGCAGAGAGCCCAATGCCTGGTAATTAAGTACGGGATATACCTTACATCATGGGGTTTAGGGCCCCTTTAAAAGGTTTTAAGAGGTTCTATTGAGGAACATACCTTAAGTTGCCCTTTTGTGAGAAAAAGTGCGCTTTTGGATTAGAACCTAAACTAAAAACCTTTCAAGATCCCTCAAGTTGAGGCTTTGGGGTGCACCAGGAACCCCCCCCAAGTGCCCTTTAACAGAGTGCTTATCGTCCTTACAGTAATTGTGCTAATATATATATATATATATATATATATATATATATGTATATATATATATGTATGTATATGTATGTATGTATATATATATATATATGTAGGGTGAGGTTCGGGTTTACGCTCTCGCAACTCGGACACAGCCAGACCTCGGGTTTAGGGTTTTCGGTTTAAGGGGCCTAGAGGTCCGGATTGACGGCTTGAGGCTTAGGTAAAAAGGTTTTGTAGATAGGATTCAGGGAGGGGATTTCGGGTTTGAGGACTGTGTAATCGGGCGTGCGTTTAGGGCCCAGAAGGACGATGACAGGGCGAAGAGTCACAGAATCAGGAAATCTAGGGAAAACCCCAGAAACCATGTCTGGGAGAGGAAAATGCTCAACAAGACATCCCGAAGTCAATCCAGTATCCCTCTTTGAATTGGTAGAGTCCTGGAACCCTTTGCAGTGGCTGTGCCTCGTCTGGGTCTTCCACCAACGACCTTTTGCAGCTGCTAAGACGCCCGTCCTTCGCCTCCATCATGGGTCAAAAGGGGCTCGTGCTTCGAGTGAAGGGCCTAGACAGCAACAGCTGTCGCAACATAGCTGCCCAATCAAACAGCCGAGCCGGAGCGCCATCACCGAAACATACCTAGACGACCAGGAGCTGTATCGGGGCGAACGATGGGAATGCCGCATCACCGACTCCAACTGACATAAGCATGTGCGTTGCTGCGCATCACCATGTCCCTGCCGTCAACAGTCACGGTGCAAGGGGTTTCGTCATTGAAACCAATGCCCACTGTTATTATTGCTTCTGTTAGCAATATCATGATCATGAGCCTTTTCAGTACCGTTTTTCGTTATTACTATTTGCCATTGATTGGCACGGCTACTCTTTTCTATTCCTGTTGTTGTTGATGACACTTTCTTATTTCGTGTTCGGCATACTGCGATTGCTGTTAGTGTTTATCATTATGCTTCTTGTTCATGTTCTCATTGCTAGCATTTCTCTCTCTCGCTCTCTCTCTCTCTCTATATATATATACACATGCGTATTTACATGTTGCATGTGTATATATATATATACATATACACATACATACATACATCCGTTGTACTTGTGCATGTAAATATATACACATATAATATTCTGAAGCGGCCCAAAATGCCTGCGCTCGCTTCTCGAGCTCCGTCCGCTCAGTGCCCCCGGAAAGCCCGAGATCTGGAGCCGGAGCGGGCCTCCGGAAGCTACGGCTTTAGGGTTTTGAGGGCTTACGGGTTTAGGGCTTAAGGGTTAAGGGTTTAGGGTCTTAAGGGCTTAGGGTTTAAGATAGCACCCAAGCTGTCACAAACAATCAGGTCATCATGCAGAAAAACAGGCGGAGCTGATGCAGATCACCATGCAGACCCGAATGTCACAGGGCAATTGGAGATACATGCACTTCGCACAGGGCAGCTCTGCAATCAGCATAAATATGCAAGACAAATCATATGCAGCATGTTTGGTTTAAGGGTCGACGGATGTTGGGTCAGGGCTAATGTTAGAGAAGAGTAGGGTTCCTTCTAAAGGAACCCGAGTATTCTAGGGATTTTATTGTGTTCTCAGCCGGGCGAACACCAACGACGCTGGTTGAAGAGAAGTTGCTAATGAAGAGAGCTTTCGGTTGCGCCCATTACCGCCTGTATCTAGGTATCTACCATCTACTGTGTTTTGCACGACCATTTTTCCATCCCGCAAGGTCCAGAAAGCGGTTTCCCACTGGGCGGTAAGCCGGTGTACACGTAGCAAGGCAAAACAACACTCTACGCAAGATCTCACTCAATTCCTAGGGACACGTTTGTCCTCAAACAACATCACGTGGTCCCCATATGTGCCCATGATGCCCCGGCTCATGCACCTGCTAGGGTTTCAGCAGAGTCTTCAGGCACAACCAGGCGTGGAAGCATCCAGTTCAAAGTCTCTGTGTGCTGACCGTTCCGCACTAGACCACTTCCTTCACCCATGGCTACGGCAAGGTGCAGGTGGTTCAGGGCGTGCTCAGATTGTGGGATGGATCGACAAAGAGCCGCATTGAACACCCCGCAAGGAACGTCCCGTCTCGGACCGAAAAACGTGAAATCCCGTAACACAGACAACAAATGGTCAAGGTCAACGAATGGTCAAAGTCAACGAAGGATGGAGAAACAGCACCTGGAGTCCTGGAGCTAGTAGCAGCCTCATCAAATTCCTAGCTACAGCAGACGTATCTACTCAATCTCATCCAGGCCATCATACGAAAAGCTCCAATTAAGGCAGTCCGGAAATCAACGAAACCCCTCGGCCCAAGAAAGCTCTACGCCTAAACCCTTTCAGCCCCGAACCCTAAAAACCGTAAAGCCGCGAAAAATCCCTGCTTTCATCCCAAAAGGTAAGTCTTCCAGCCCATCGCCACGCCTCAGGAGGCTCATGAAGCGGCCTGCAGGAGGGGACCGCACTTCGAGCCGGGCCGATGCCAATGCCGATGCCCTCGGCCGTGCTGCCCTGCATGGAAGGTTCAGGTAGTTTAGGCTTCTGATTCGCATGTTTTAAGGGCCTTTGTGTGCATGGGGCCCAGGATTTGCAGGGAGTCTAAAGGCATTGCGAGTTTGAAAGGTGATGTAGGAGTCGCGGTGCAGCATTTTGGAAACCTTGTAGCTGCCGCTGCTCTGTTGGCATTTGTTGCTTGTATGGCAGCGATGGCAATCGTCATTACTACTGTGGATGTGCCTGCTGCCGCTGCCACTGCCGCCGCTCTTGGAGTTGTTGCTTGTGGTTTTTGTTGCAGTCGTCGTCCCTCTAGCTGTTGTGGTTATAGGATCATCGAAGACGGTGATATATCCGATGCGAGCTCCCTTTAGGCAGCCCCGTGACTTCAACAGATCCGCAAACGAAAATGCCCGACCCCGATTCCGACACCACCTTTCCTTCACCAAACGTATCACTACATCCCACTAGCATTGAAACCCCAGGATAAAACCTATATAGCCCCTAACTGCCAAATATCCTTTACCCCGAAGCCCTAAATCCTTAACCCCAACCGCAGTGTCCAAAGCCCGAAGCATCGCTAGTGCCTCTCTTTCGCAGGGTTGTGGGCGACTTTTGGGAAAACGCCCTCCGGCGACCTCGAATGAAGCCAAGCTTCAAAGCCACGGTTCCGGGTTTAGGGTTCAGAGCTTCAGGGATGCGTGTTCTCGTTTGGATGGATAGCAAGAGAGTTGCCGTCGACTCTTAGTATGATTGTTTGTGTTTGGCTGGTGTGGGTTGATGAGGAATAAAGGGTTATAAGTTGCATTTAGTTGTAGTTTGATCATCATGTGCATGTGGACGGCTTGGAGTAGTTGTAAAAGGATTTAGGCAATACGTCGCAAATTTTTGTGTGCTTGGATTGCTCGGCGTAGTAATAAAGTATTAGGCAGTACGTAACTTAGCATGGTTATTAGCCTTTGGATAGTGTTGGTTGCATTACGTGCCTTGGTTTTTGTCTTGCTTTTCTGTGCACATCTGTGCGCCTTCATCTTCGTCTTTCCCTGCCTCTGCACCCCCCTTCAGCCAAACAAGATCAACAACCAAACATGCAAGAACAACACCAACAACACAAAACAAGACACACACCCTGTTACAATAAACCCTAGCCCTAAACCCACGGCCCAACACACCCTGTACCCTATGCCAATAATCAGTCGGGGCACACATAACGTGCGCGACAGGGTGGCAAAAGTGCCTGCAACCGTTCCGCAGAGTAGCGGCGAGCCGCCTCCTCGTCGGGGTTTAGGGTTCAGGGTTTCGACTCACACACTCGCACAAGGCCGGCATGGCTTCGGTTCAGCTGTGCTTGCTACCGTTTCTCCCTAAGTCATGGACTGCTCGGAAGCGTGCGAGCCAGCTTGAGCGACCCTCGGTGCAGCAAGCATCGTAGGTTGCATTCTCGTGGCGGTGCAAAATGACTTAATCACGGGCATCGTGTCTTCATAAGTCGGCAACTCCACCCTGTTTTGTGGGACCATGCAGAAGGAAGCCATGGTGTTGTATTCGAGCGGACTACCCAGGACGTTGCGAAGATCCACCAGCACGACGCATAGGGGTTTGGGGTTTAGGGGTTCCGGTTTAGACGCTCACACTCGCCCAAGGCAGGCAAGGCTCCACAGTTCGGGTTTAGGGTTTCGGGGTCTTTACAATACTGAGAGGATAATCGGACTTTGTACTTGTTAACTATATATGACGGACCCCTTACGCACCATTCTGGAATTAGGCCCCCAAAACCATAATAGGGATGGTCTTTCGGTACCTACCTAGACCATCTTGTGTAGTTCCTTTTTGTGGTTCCCTTGATCTTGTTGGTTTAAACTAAATAAATATGGTTCAGCTAATTCTTGAGGTTTAATAGGGATATCTTAAGATTCTAAAATTAGCGATACCATTTCTTGAGGTTTGATATGAATATCTTAAGAATCTTAACTTAGCGATACCAATTCTTAGCTTCACTAATCATACTCGACAGGTTCATGGAGATTCTCAATCATTCTTATCATTTCTCCAGGATTCTTACAGATCTCGAATCTATGATTGATGTTCTCATATTCGATGAGATTTCGTGAACTATCGAAGCGAGACGGGT
>BGNK01004480.1:0-22973 GCA_003297005.1 Symbiodinium sp. clade A Y106
GAATCGCTATTCCTTGTACTGCTATTGCTGCTGCTACTACTACTGCCAACTACTAGTATCACTACCACGACTACAGTGCTACTCGTGCTACTGCTACTGCTACTGCTACTGCTACTGCTGCTCCTCCGATCCCAACCAGATCACTCTTCACAACTTTCCAGATCACTATGTTTTCACTATTTGATCACTAAATAAATATTTTGANCCTCCGATCCCAACCAGATCACTCTTCACAACTTTCCAGATCACTATGTTTTCACTATTTGATCACTAAATAAATATTTTGAACTTTCCAACGGTTGGCTGCTAGCGGGCGGCCTAAGTATAGGTGATTATTAAGGCCCCTGCATTGGCTTTTCCCCGACCGATGGACTCGGGATCTTGCTCCTGAGCGAAAGGCTCGCAAAAAAAATACAGGGAGGCCTGAAGAACGGAAGAACGAGCCCAGAGACTCCAATATCCCTTAATTAAGGAATAAACCTTAAATTATAGTAGGATCCCCAATATGATTTAAGGTATATTCCCTAATTAAGGGATATTGAAGTCTCTGGGAGTGACTTGACTGACAGTAGCAGGGGTTGGAGGAGCTCTGCGGGAGCGTAGGCATAGACCACTCGAGTCCGAAGCCTCCGACACTGCAGAAACATCACAGCTGATCCTCAAATCGCGAGTGCAGT
The DNA here is from genome assembly GCA_003297005.1 of Symbiodinium sp. clade A Y106. NCBI lineage: Eukaryota > Dinophyceae > Suessiales > Symbiodiniaceae > Symbiodinium > Symbiodinium sp. clade A. Next base: position 678 of record BGNK01004480.1, read on the forward strand.
CCAGGATAACTTGGGCCACACGCCTTTAGCAGCGACCCCAGCACCCATAAGACCTCAATATCTGTGTCGCTACTCCGGCCCTTCAGGCTCTTCGTGAATGCTCTCAAGGACATTCCCGAGGAAGACCGAACGGATCTGCCCGTCCATATGGACAACATCAACTTTTGACGCGTCTGGGAAGGGCGAATTAGCCCTTCCAGTAATATAGGGGCCTTAATAGTTGAATATACTATTTTTGGGAGTTCCCTTATTATACTTATAGTATAATGGGCCCCAAAACCCTATTCTAATTATTAAGGCCCCTATAGTAAGCTTGCCAAGAAGGCCGGGGAAGGGGGGCACAGTCGAGTGGCCCTCCTCTGCCCCCGCAATACCACGCTTGATGCTGCGCCAGGCTCTTTTTGCGCTGCCGGCCCTTTTCGCCAGTTGCGAGGGTGCAGGGTTTGAACGCTACCAAAGGGTCCCAGCTCCCAAGGGGCTCCTTAATTGGAGCCTTTACGTGAAGAATCCTATTGGGGTTTATTTAGATTGGGGCACTTTTTTTTGTAAATATCCCTGTTCCCGGCTTGTGCTGGCCACGGGCCCCCGCAATGGGGGCTACCGCACAGATTTGGGGGCCGGCCGTTGGCGCCCGGGGGGGAGGAGGCATGATTCTCGAAATTCGGGCAGTTGCTGTACCTGTGGCGTATATTACTCTTTTGGAGATACAAGAAAAGGGCCCCCTTGATTGGGTTGCGTTCGATTCCGAAGAGCCGGTTTCAACTGTTGGATTCCTGCGGTCCGTGGCGGTTCCTGATCGAGAAGCGGTACGCTTTGGGGGAGCGGTTCGGTTCGAGGTGCGGTTCCTTGTGCTTCGGATCCTGCTGTTCGGTTCGGGTCGGAAGCTGCCTGACCAAGCGGACTTCGGGCACGAGAAGGTTCTTTTGCTTCAAGTAGTTGGTGACTAGTTGCCAGGGTCTACATCCAGAAATTGCGATTGCACGCCGCAGGCCAATACACACTTACAGGTGCTCTGCGTCATCCAACCCTCCTTCCCTGAAGCATCCGGCAGGTTCGGCCGAAGGGTTTTGAAGGCCAGGCGATGCCTCAGAGAGATCGCAGCTGGCAGCGCTTTCGCTTTTGAACGCGCGCAGCGGCAGCCACCAGATCCGGCGATCTCAGAGCCCTGGTTGTCGATTTCCCAGGTAGTATTAGGGAGACCCCTTGAAGGGCACCTTTCTTAACTCTGGCTCTGTTAAACGGGACTTTATTGAGAGCACAAGGGTCCTCCCAATCCCAACTCCTACGATTGTGAACTCAAAAACCAAAGCGGAGATGCACGTCTGTTTCCATGGACAGACTTTGAAACTCGACACCCGCACATCCCAAGTGTCCAGCCGAAACTCAGAAGGGCAAAGCGTGACACGCTCCGCATCATAACAGGCTGCAGAGGTCTCAATACTGAAAAGTTGTATCCGCGTATGGTCCACAGATATTTATTGTGCAATACACCCCGAAACCCTATGCTGATTATTCAGGCTCCCATCTGCTCCCACAGTATATGATCGTACCACGAATCGCTCTGAGCTTGCTGTTCGATGCCGCTGCGGCTGTAGATACTACATTGCAGCCCCTGTGCCCGTTTAGTGTTTAGGGTCTAGGGTTGGGGTTTAGGGTTTAGGGTTAGGGATGCTGGACAGGCCTCAGAAGGGCATCCTAATCCATGTCTGGAAGACTGTAATTCTCAACCCCAAACCCTGAATGTCAGACCCTGTTGCCCACCCTTCAACCCCTGCACCCTAAACCCTAAATATCCAGCCGAAAGACGAAAGATTGAACCTGGATATGCTTGGGCACCATTGTTGCGCAGCGTCACTTGGCGGTGGCTACGGGGATGAGATGGAACCACTCTACAACGCAGGGTTCAGGGCGCAGGACTAGTACTAGCAACTCTAGGAGAGCATCCTAATCCATTCTACGAGACTGAGACCTTTCTAAATCTGCACCCCAAAGCCGTAGGAGTCTATAAGCCTCTCATGGGCTCTGGTTTAGATGTGTAACCTTTGCCTCGGTGCTGGGCTGCACACGTGGTGGCCCAATGTGCTGCCAGATGATCCTTGTGAGAGGTCTCATCATGACCCCTCTTCTCTAGGCTCTTGCCTAGACCCCTTAACCCAAGACCCCAAGACCTGAAGAACACAACCTCACAAGACCCCAAAAAGCCTTAAAAGCCCAGACTCTATCGTAAGCTTGGGCTCCCCAGTGACACCGAGCGGGCTTGCGCTGCCCGTAGGCTGCGGCCCCGCTCAGAGAGGGTTTTTGGCAGCCGCCGACGGAAGCCAAAACCCTAAAGCCTGGGTTCAGGTAGTCGGAATCTAGTTGCATGTCACACAGGAGCATACCGCAAATATACACACTTTTTTTGTGGCCTAAAGAAAAATCATCTCTATTCTGGCAGCTTCGCTGGTCCACAGCAAGAGCCCAGGCCGAGTCCCTCCCCAAAAGACCCCCCATCGATCTGCAGCTCCTTTGCAGGAAAAGGTAGAGCTTGCTTGAAAGGGGACTGAGCAAGGCATCTCTAAGGTTTCGAGAAGGTTGCTAAAAGGTAGCTATACCGTTTCTAAGAGGCTTCTAGGATAAGAGATCAGGGGTTTTGCGGCTCATTGAAAGGATGAGCGGGTTTTGGAAGGGTCCGATGACGTGCCTATCGGGGAGATCTATTAAATATTACAAAATTTGCACACCTCTATAGTACTTAAAGGATTAGGGGACTTAGTAAGGGTTCTGTAAGACTTTCATTTGGGTGTACAGGGGTTTAGTTGTGAGTGAGTAGGATTGCAGGGTAAGTACGCATGACCCTCCGAGTAGCAAAGCTTCGACAAATCTTTGCTCTGAAGCTGAAAAGAGAATTTTAGCAGATCTTTGCGGGCCGGAGGAGAAGCTGCCCCAGTATGGTTCGCCCTACCTGCGCCTCGCCAGCACAGAACTGCCTGTAGAAGAGACGTGAGCAAAGCTTTTACCAGCGATTTCTTTCGTGGTTGAGAGGTTGTGGTCGTCGGTTGTGCCGGTTCAAACCCCGGTGCTCCACTGATTCGAGGATCAGCTATTGACTGCACCTCCAATGATCAGAAGCCAAGATTTGAAGGACTTTCATGCTTCCTGTGCAGGTGCTATCCAATGATCGCCCTGAAGGCTCCCGACGGAGCGTGGCTCGGTTGCAGTGCGACCGGGTCGTATGCACTGGCTGCAGCCACGCTGATGTCTTGCAGAATTTGGCTCTTCACTCGTGCTGACCCTAATCCCCTAGACACCTAACCCCTATACAGTCCTACGAGTCCTAAATCTTTAAACCCCCATTCCTCTCTGTCTTTTGAAGCCTATAGGCCCGGCTCAGTCTTCGAATTTCGGCAGAGCACAAGCCATTCTCTCGTGGAACTTGCAAGGCTGTTTAGGAGGTAAGGGAGGCGCAGGGTTTAGACTTTGCGGCTGAAGCCTTTCTCCAAAGCGCTTGACAAAAGAAACAGGCAGCCGACGCCAATGGCGACTTGGCTTCAGAGAGATCAGGCTGCAGGATCTATCACACTTTTCAATCAGGTGAGAAACCTGTCTGTAACATTTCATGATTTGATAAATAAATATATATATATATATATATATATTACTATACAATATACTACAATACTATAGCTTAGTACAGAATTGTACAATGCCATATAAGACTAGTGAGAGCAGCGATGCAAGGATCCCATTCCTCAGGTCTCGTCGGTTCCAGTTGCCCCGGCTTGGCTGGCACATCTCGCGCCGACGGAGCTTCCGACAAGGCTGCGCACTGCAGGGACAGGGGGCTTCTGTTTTTATTTCCAGGGATTTTCCTGTCGAGCTGCGGCGACTCCCGGAACACGGAGTATGCTCCACATATTACAGGCGCTAAATCCCTAGGAGCTCCAACCCTAATCACACAGCATAACATCCTATAACACAACACTATACAACACTGTATAACCAACATTATATATAGCACTGTATAACTTGTCATTAGGCTTTCTTTTTCGAGATCCCTCCGGAGCAGGGCGAACCGCCGCTGCGACCAAGCGAAGCGCTTCCTCTGAGCTCGAGACGTTTCCCGCCAGCTGCGTCAGGGCGGAGGGTTTAGGGGTTTGGGGTGTCAGGGTTGAGGGTTTAGGAAGATAAGGGCTCGCCTGCAAGGCCCTATCTGCTGTGGGTGTAATTTAGGGATTATAGGGATCAGACTGCTTAGTAATAGTTTCCGAAGTCCCTACAACCCGATATAAAGGCACTGTAGTGGCCCGGTCTGTTGTGAGGGTTGTTGGACATGCTTTCTGTGTATTCTTGTGGTCAGCGGTTTCTGGGGCAGATGGCAGTGGCCCAGCGACAGTCTGCCTCTGTGACGTAGAATGCAAGGAAAAAAGCGTGTGAGAGGACTCGCAGTTGTCTCAAATTTAGTAAACTTTAGTGAGACATATACATTATACTCGAAAACATAATACTACATCTATACAATACGATATAAGACTATACTACTATATACTACTATATAGTACTATGTGTCACTTCAATATCCTGAGACCTGTGCTCCCAAGTTCCAATCAACAATCATTATTTTTGTAGTAAATTGCAGTATATTATACAGTTTGTTGCAGTATTATCGGCTTTCGGATCTCTCAGTGATGTGGATGAGCACCGGTCCCTCGCAATACCTAGCAAATTTCTGAGGGAGCCAGAGTAGCGTATTGTTGCCCACCATGTGCCTTTACTGCGCCAGTTCTGGCGCGCTGCTGTGCCGCATACGTGTTCGGGTTCGTCACGCAATGTTACCGCTAGGACCTCGAAGCCATGTTGTGAATTGTTCTGATTGTATACTGGTAGCATACGCGAAGCCATGAGTAAGTCGTGATAGGAGATGGGTCAAAAGAAAGGGAGACGAGGAAGCCTAACTGGCAGAGGTTCGGCCGGTCATGCAAGAGCAGTGCAGGGTCTCACCGGGCTGCAGGAGACTTTGGCTAGCTTTCTTTCAGGCAGGCTGAAGGTCCGAAGGACGTGCCTAATGCAACTGTACAATCAAATGAATTCAAGAGTGAGACATGGCCTTGTGCCACCAGAAAGAGGCGGAAAGTAGGGCAACATGACAACTGCACAAGTCAAGGTTCCCTACGGCACCAAACCAGCCCATAGCCGTAAAAAGCATGCGGGACAAAGCCTGACTCAATCGGCTTGAGCGTTCCATGAAAGGCAGACGTAGCGCGTGCATTCCCTTCGGCAAGCCAGAAAAGCGCAAACCATTCGACCAAATGGAAGTAGGTAAAGCGACAATCCTAAAGTACAGCAACGCTGGCCCATGAACAACCACGAAGCCAGCGAGGTACCTACGAAAAGCTACAGGGCGATCTAACCAACAGAATTCCCTGCGATCAAGCTTTGAGCATTCCTCCAGGGGCTGGCAGAGGCAAGAACAAAGCTAACATGCCCCACACTTCAAAGTATCTGTGCCCGCTCAGACATTTCCGGATGAGCAGTGACGTCGTATGCGCAACCGAAAAGAGACAAAAACAAGGAGTCTGAGGTATCCATCATCGTCAAATCATCACGATGAACCGTCGCTTTCACACTCACTTCTCAAAAACTGCTGCGTCGAGAAACTAGAGTCAGGGTCATCAGAACACAGCATCGTCTGTGCAGAACCTCGCTTCTCTGGCTGAACACATAGCCAAGCATCAAACTCTGCCGGATGTTCGGTAGCTGGGATTCCCTCCAGGCTCTGGTTGAGTGTTGGTCAAACATCAAACCCCCACACGCTGCTGAGTAGTTGGATTCCCTCGAGGCATCGGCTGAACGTAACGTCCAACATCAAAGCCTGCAGGCAGCCTGGTAGTTGGATGCCCTCCATGCACTGGATGAACGCATAGCCGAACATCAAACTCTGCCGGCTGTTCGGTAGTTGGATTCCCCCCAGGCTCTGGTTGAGTGTACGGTCAGACATCAAATCCTGCACGCTGCTGCGTAGTTGGATTTCCTCCAGGCACCGGTTGAACGTAAAGTCCAACATCAAACCCTGCAGGCTGCTGGGTAGCTGAACGCCCTCAAGGCTCCGGTTGAACGCGTAGCCGAACGTCAAACTCTGCAGACTGCTGGCCGCATGGATGCCTCCAGGCTCTGGCAGAAATGGCGACCACACGTCAAACTCTGCAAGCTGCTGGGCATCTGAACGCCATCGAGGCTCCGGTTGCGCGCGTAGCCGAACGTCAAACTCCGCATAGTCGTACCCATTTCCCATGGCGGGCGATGTTCAGGGGTACTGGGGCGCATCGATCTTCCGACCAGCCTCGCTGGTGAGGCAATTCGGGCCCTCTTTGGCTAGCTCAAGGATTGGAATGTTCAGAAACGCAGGGATGAATTCGAACCCAGTTCCGTCTCCAGGGTGGGTTCTAACACTTCGTTATATCAGAGACAGCTTAGACTACCTCTGCAATGGCACGACCCCAGTCTGAGGAAGCTGGCGGGAGTCTGCGGAGTTTCAGAAAGCCGACGAGACCAACATTCTTGGACCACGGTTCGTGAGGAAGCAGTCAAACTGTTCCAGGTCGTTTCCTAACGCCATCGAGGCTCTTCGGTCAACGGTGGTTGCTGTTGACAACACGGGTGGCCTCCTTACCTTCACCTGTGAAGAAGAGGCTTGTCGCTCCTTGATGTTGCTATCGTTTCAGGAGACATGCCCAAGGCCGGCATCCTGCGCAGCATCGGTGTTCCGCGATGCTACGCTCGGGGTTTTTCCGATTTCTGTAACCTGTTTACAGACGTCGCAGACAGCGGACTACTCGGGCTGTCTTGACGGCGTACAAACTCTGCAAGCCTCTGTTCCGTGAAGTGTGTGAGGATCCCAGCTCACTCGGAAAGGCAACTGCTGGTGGACAGGACGCTTTGTCGCCTCTGCTCGTCCTTAAGGGCGGCAGCGACGCCGCTAGGAAGGGCACTGGGCAGCTTGCACTGAACATGGAACGCTTGCTGCATGCTGTTGATCTGGGCATAGACATGCGCTCACTTGTTGTTGATCCCTGGCTTGCGCTGAGCTATGCATGTAATCAGCTTCGTTTTGCCCCAGTCCGAGACTTGCTGATTTATGTTTGGTCCGGGTCGCGAGTTTCACGACCCAAGCAGACACTGCTTGGGATGGCTATCTGCTGCGGCCAGCTTGATGCGACACGATACTTGACTGATGCACATTGCGAGGCGACCGGGCTGACCGCAGGTGATTTGACAGGACCAATTTTTCAATCAACACCAACCGGAAAACTACCTATCAACAGGAGTGTTGGAGCAGCAGCGGCGGCACGCTTGGCCTATCACCTTTTCCGACATCTTCATCGTGCAGATGGCTCGGTGGTGGTCGCATAGCGGTGGAAGGGTTGCTGTAGCTTTCGGAGGAGTGGTTGACCACATCGCTTCGTTAGCTCTTGCGGTGCCTGCACTGCCAGAGATTCTACAACTGCCTCGACCTTTGGGAACTCGCCGTGCCGCAAAGCGAGCTGCACACCGTCGCCGATGTGCAGGGCAACGCGCTGCCACCATTCAGCAGGTGGTGAAGTCCACTGAGCAGGAGGTTCAATCCAGTTTGCAAATGAACGAGTCCAGTGAGCAAGTTGGTCCAGATGTGATTCAGGAGGTCGTGCACGAGTCCAAGGAGGTGGCCGCTGACATTTGTGAGGATGTGGCCGAAGCCACGTGGGAGTCTGCCGTGGAAATGAGGGTTGCCAAAGGTGTGGTTGCAGGAAGCGATCCCGAAGCAGGAAGCGCTTCACACCAGGCAACCGAGAAGATCTACCTGGGCAAACTCAACCGACTCCCAGGAGAGCTGCTGAGAGAGCTTGCTTCGGGTCCGGCACTCCAGCCCTGCCGCAGGGCGCTGGAAGCAGAGGGATTTCCATGGAAGCTCTCGAGTGGTGCTTTGATGTTTGTCAGCCCGTGCCAGCATGTGGACGCGATGACGTCGCTTGCCGACGAGCAATTGCACCCAGACAACATCATCTTTGCCAGGAGTATGGAGTACTTGATTGATGAGGTTCTGGGCCAACATGGAACGTGGATGAAGGACCGGAGCACGATCGGCATGGATGGCATCAATCCTGGCCCTACCTCAGACGTCGATTCCGGCTGCCAGGCTGAGGCAGAAAGTCAAGGAAGCGATGCAAATCGAAGACGAGACGCGTTACTGATGGACTATGTTGGGGAATGGGATCCCTATTCGATCGTCGACAAGACTTTCCTTTGCTTGGCTCCTGTGCGAAGTTCGCTCATGGTGACAGCCTCAACGACGGATGCCGTAAATCCGGTTGCTAATCCGAGGCGGACCAAGGCTTTGGAGCCCTAGATATGGGCGGCTTTCTGAGGTGGGACACCTGTACCTCTGCGTGCAGTCCACTGGCTGCATATAGGGAGAGCATATCATCGGGGTTGCGGATCAGCATTCCTTCAGATGCAACGCCATCTAAGACATCTACAATCCCACTTGAGACAGTGTGCCTGCATTGCATGTTCTAACTTTGACAAGGCGGTAAGTCTCCAAGAAGCAGTCATGCACCTTGGACACGCGACCGCAACATCTGACAAGTAGCTCGACCAAGGGAGACAAAGGTTTCCTCCAGTTTTTCATAAGTTCAAGCACATCTATCTGAGCCAGATTTCTCAAGACAATAGGTCTTCGACCAAGAAGCAGTCATGCACTTGGGTCGGAGGACCAGCGTTGCATGTGGATCCAGCAGAAAAACGCCACCGGCTCTGCATGTCAACTTCGTCCAAGCTTCATGCATCTACCGTTGTTGCTGTGAGAGGTGGGTTGGAGTGACCGTGTTCCCTTCCCGCAAGGTGCCGCCCTCCCCCAAGTCCCACCCACTCTCGAGGCAAAGGCCCGAGTGCGAGAAAGGGAAGGGATGGAGTAGTCGATACCTCCGTGCTGGTTTCTTTCTCCCAGATCATCCATCCTTCGTCTATCGAGCCTGCAGAGCGCACTCTCGTCAAGTCCTCTACAATCCAGGATTCCCCACACTTACTCCCTGAACCCTAAAGCTTGAAGCCTAAACCCTAAACCCTAAAGCTTAAACCCTAAACCACCAAAGAAGCCTGGAGAGAACGAGTCAGGCCTCGGAGCCTGCTGAGCAGGGGCCTCGGTGATCCTCTCAACCTTGGTTTTTTCAATCAGGGTTTTCGAAGCCTGGAGGGGGTGGCGGTAATCTGCGGCTCCGCAGTGCCACAGAATCGCGGCTTGGGCAGGAGATTTTGAAGCTCATTGGCATAGTTTGGTGACACGGAAACACCATCAGAATGACTGCTTCTTAAGTTTGTCGAGAAACACTGACATAACGGAGGCTTTTCTCGTGACTATACAGTTCTTCAGCTGGTTGCCTCCGGCGGCACTGGACTGCGAGCCGAGGAGGGCATACACCTTAAGCGAAAAAACACCGTCAACCCTAAACCTACCTTTGGTTAGTAGGGAATGGAAGAATCGTAGTAATAGTAGTTATAATTGTACCCCATTCCTCCATTCCCTACTAACCAAAGGTAAGTAAATCTGACCCGAGTCCTTTTATTATTTGAGCTTGTAGACTTGTAGACTCCAGGTCCCCAGCAGCCTGTTCGACTGCGGCCGGACCTCTGCCGCCGCCAGGCAAGTGGCTTGTCAGGTCTGCGCACGATTTTCAGGCCTTGCAATTCAACTCTCGAGAGCGGAGCTGTATGGGAGTCAGGAATACTGGGGATGCTACGTGCATGGGCAGTCTCCAACCTTATCCGCAGAAACCCTCATGGTGAGCACAGGTGCCAGCGCTGCATCCGCAGTTGTTAAACGATAGAGCTCTCCGTGAGGCTTTACCGATTACCGATTGCTATGAAGCCCCACCCCGCCACAAACAAAGATAGCTTTTGCATGTGAACTCTTCTTGATGGCCCAAGCTGACTACATCGCAGCAGTCGAGGCATCCCACCATCCCGAAGGGTTCCCCGAGCCGCGAAACAAGCTTGGTCATGATTTTAAAGGGCAGGTTCCGGTACTGTCTACCTTAACCCACCAGGACCTACTTTTTTGTAGGGTCCCTATAAATAAGAACCTACAAAAAGTAGGGTTTAGTAGGTCTACGTACTGCCTGGAAAACGGCTATGGGAAGAACAAGAGTCATCCCCAAAGGTGCCGGAAAGGGTGGGTTCAACCCCAAAGGCCCCAAAGTCCCAAACCCACAAAACCCTCAAAACGCCCCGAACTCCCAAAAGAACCCCCCGCCCCCGCAAGTCACCAAACTCCCTTTCGCCCTTTCCTGGCCTTCCGGGCCATGGCGTGACGGCCTCGCAGACATGGCTTGGCGGCCACAGGCCACGTGCCTACTGGGCTTCCCGGAGCAGACCCCGCACAAAAAACGGGGGATGTCGATTTGATGGTAAGTCTTTTTGGAGCTTGCAGAGTTTAGGGTGTCAGGCTTAAGGAGAATAGTCGCAGTAGTAGCAATCATGAAGTAGGCTTTTGCGTCTCTGCTTTTTGGCATAGTAATAGTTGTACCTCATCCCCAGTCCCGATACTTTTTCGGAGGGGCCTGTCTTTCTGCCCCTCTCGAGTCATCGTGTGAGCCGTGACCGTGAATCTGAATGAGCAAGACCTACGCATCTCCGAACTCCACATCCCTCTGCAAGAGGTCCTTGCTCGAAGCATTCCAGGGGAATCTGAGAGAAAAAGACAGAAAGAGTTACTTACCCAGCCATCCCAGTGGCACAGTTTTGACAAACACCCACCGGAGCCGAGGCTTCTGGCTCTGCCTGCTGTGCCACTGGGAAACGGGCTCGACGCCATGGCTCCAGCCGCGGGCTCGGATTTGATGAAGATGACGTGGCTGCTGCTTCGTTGGGATCCGGATTGCAGAGTTCTGTAGCATTTTCTTTTGGGGGGGGGGGGACAAGGTTGGGGATTTTTGGAACTGGGGCTGCCAATAAAGCTGCGCTCTGCCACGAAATAAATTCCGGTCGCGCACTGGTGTCTCCGAGGCCCAGCAACAAAGGCCGAAGCCGCACGCAGATGCAGGCCATGAAACCCGGGCTGATACTGGGGCATGTAGGTTTCGGATTCCTGCAAAACTTGGAAGTGGTGGATCGTGAATTGGGATCGTGTGGCCTGTGATTGGCGATGGCAGTCTGTTGCTAGTGGCAGCGGGGCTCGATAAGCGTCGTAGCCCTGCCGATCATGAGAATCTGCGTAAGGTTTCTGCAGACCCCGGGCCTTGATGGGCTGCCAGGCCTGAACCCCGAACCCTAAACATCCTGAAGCCCTTAGACCCCAGACAAGCCGTATATCCTAAACCCCTAAAGAGACCTCACATAGAAATCGGTTCTTATCTCATAAGCACCGAACAGTTTCGTAAGAATCAACGCCTCGAGGCAAAGCGCTTTAGCCGCTACTCGCGGTCCTTGCGGCAGCCCTGGCTGGGCTTCGCTGAGCTCTGGGGAGGGTTAGGGAAATTCGGGGCGGCTTTGGAGGGCTGGCAAGAGCTCGGTGGTGAAAGATTTCAATTCTTGAGAGGTCGAGGTTTGTTTGGAGTTCAGGATGCTGCGATTCGGCTCTGCTCCTTGCAGGAGCTGGCCCTGAGACTCTTAAGGGCAGCAGGAATTTGGAATCCTCAGGCACAGCAAAGCCTCCACGGTCTTGGACCACCGTCGCATGCCAGGCGCACGGCTGGCAACACACTGCGCCCCGGTGACAGGCAGCCACCCGGGCAAGATGGGGGGTCTGCTGCAAACGGTTCCGGCAGACTTGCGGGAGTAGGAGAGCGATGCCGCAACTACGACTGGAAGGCATCTCAAATGCGCTACCAGACCTGAAGCTTCAAGCCGAAGCGCCGATTTGAGTCAGTTGAAAGTTCACACAAGTTCTCACACAAGTTGGCATGATTCCCTGATTGCACCGAGTTGAACCGCATCCCTGAGTTCGCCAAACCTTCACCGTGAGCACTGTCAAGGGAATCCTGCACCAGGCAGCATCCCCTGGCCGAACTGCCGGCCGAGGTCGACCAGCGCGCTCGGGCACCCGGTTCAGCGCGTTGGAGCGCTAGCAGCCGCTTGCATAAACATCGGCAGCACCCAAATTTTGCAACCCTGAGCGGGGGACCCTCGAGCACCTCGAGCACGAGCTCAGCCGTCCGAGGTGTCAGATCTCCTTGGCCACTTCGAAGAGGCAGGGCCGAGGGGAGGGGGGCGATTTCCAGGAGTTCAGGTCCCGAAGCCCGGAATCCGAAGATGGAACAGCGAGCTCGAAACTCTGGACCCCACCAGCCCAAGAGTTTCAGTCCTTTATGGGATGCCCGGCGCGAGGCTTACGCCGCGCTCGACTTTTCGCCGCAGCAGCTGAAGGAGACACCTCGTAGCTCAGAAATCCTTCTGCAGGGTGGAGGGTCTTTGCCTCAGATTAGGATAGGGGTCCCTTTATTGGCATCCTTAACTGGGTTCTTATTTCAGGGCTACTATAAGGATACTACAGTACAGCCGGAGTCCTGGTGCTCGCTCTGGTGTTCCTTCAGTCAGCCGACTCCAGCTCTACGGCGAGGTTTCGGCGATACGGTTTCCCAGCAGGCATGCCATCTTCAAAGCCGTCATCCCTTGCATTGCCATTGCTAGAAGCAGGCTTATCAGCACGAAGCCAGGACCACGAGGCAAAGCTTTCTAGAGGATCGCAGGAAGAACTGCTTCAAGGTAACCTTAGTCTTCGGGGATGAAGCCTGAGATATCTGATCGGCACCATCCTGACTCGTACCGTGGAAGTCGTCCCTAGCTGCGCCGAAGCTCGCTTCGTGTCCTTATAACTCCGAATGGTGTCGAAGCCTCGAAGCCTACTGCTCCAAAGGACCCAGAGAGTTGGGAAGCTTTCTCTCTTGTCGGTGCAGGGATTGTGTCAGTGGTAATGAGTGCTGTCTTCATGCGTTTCGAACGCCGAGGAGGAGTACAACACGTACTTCAGGCAGATGCTTACAGAGCTGCGGGTGTGTGGTTGAAAGTTTCGCGCGTCGGAGGCTTCATCGTAAGATGTTTCCCGCCGGCTAGTCTCGTTTCGCCTCTGGCCCGACAGGACTGTTGAAGCACAATCATGTATGCATCATTTCAAAGTTCACTGTTGTTGCTCACAGCCGTTAATCACGATAAGAAGTTGTCCCTGAATCTAGGCTCTTCTGTGATTCCCGGCCTTCCGGATCTCGTGCTAGTTCCGTGCCGTGAGCCTGGCCGGTGGCCGAAAGCTCCCACAGGGCAACACATCGACCCGCCCAAGGCAACATTAAACCCGAAGCGATCGGCAGCACCTGTTGAAAACATGTCTCTCTGCATGCCGCCTTCCAAACTTCTGCAAGCTTGGGGAGGCCGCAAGCGGCTAGCCAAGCGTGGGAGGAGCTCTCGCCGAGAGGCCGCAGAAACCACTGAAATGGCTTGCCCAGGTTCGAGTTTATTGGGGTTGGGTTTTGTGGTTTATAAGGCTTTAGGGGATTAAGGGTTTAGGGTTGCATGTTGTAGTAATGATGTTAGCAGAGTGGAGTGGGGAACACAATAGTAGCAGAAGGGAGTACCGGTGAGAACATCAGTTGTCGTGATGGGCCTGCTCGCCCTCAACCGCAGAGATTCTCCCAGCCACTTCCAAGCGGTGGCTCAAGGAACGGATCTTAAAGGAATGCAGAGATTCGCGATCCACGTGAATGAGAGGTCAAGCAAAACTAGCATACGTTTGCCGGAGGACTTGTTGCCGAGATGGAATGGCCGCTTCAGCAGCTCAAACGGATTGTCAGTATCAGACTGCCGTCATTGTTACTGGTCGACCGGTCTCCACATTCGCGAGGAGGCCGTCGCTGAAATCCGCACAACTCTGCGATCAACGGTATTTTTGGCTTTGTGTCTCGCTGGAGGGAAAAGATTGATGGCCAAGGCCTCCACACGTGATGAAGCAGACAGACTTGTTCAGAGATATGATTTGGATGATCTTATTTTGAGCCCTGTCCTGTCACTCCTCGATATTGCCATCGTCTCGGGCGACACGCCCAAAGCCACCCTTCTCCACGGCATCGATGTTCCGCAACTATATCGTTTCTGGCTTGCTGACTTTCTTGACCCTTTTAATACCGGACCACGCGAGCCATTACGACAGCGCACCAACTGTGCAAACCGTTGTTTTGCAGTCTGTGTTTGCATGACGAGTTACTTGGCCGGGCAATTGCTGACAGACAGGACTCCTTGTCGGCTTTGCTCGTCCTCAAGGGTGCCAGTGAAGCTACTCGAAAGAACTGTGGAAACTTTCTCTTCTGCATCTGGACCCTGAAACCAGCCCGCAGGCACTGCCAGCTTGCATTGAGGATGGACCGCCTCCTGCACGCCGTTGACCTCGGCATAGATATCCACTCGCTGGTCGTGGATCCCTGTCTTGCGCTGCACTACGCGTGCGAGAGGAAGCGCTCTTATGCGATCCGGAACAGCATGCAAACTTTTTTCTTCGTGCCGTTGCTTCCGAGTCTGGAGTGTGAGTGTTTACAGCTTCCTCAGAAGCGGCCGCTGAAATGGAGGGCTGGGCAGACATTGCTTGAGATGGCCATCCGCTGCGGCCAGCTTGATGCAACCCGGTACTTGACGCATGCGCACTGTGAGGCGACTGGGCTAACAGCGAGCGATTTAGCAGGACCTATGTTCCATCAGCAGTTCGTCGAAGACGATTGGATTCGCAACACCACCATCAACAGGAGTGTCGGAGCCGCGGAGGCTGCACGCTTGGCCTATCACCTTTGCCGGCACCGATACCAGACGTGATCGTGCAAATGGCTCGGTGGTGGTCGCGCGGAGGTGGCGGGATCTGCGTGGCTTTCAGCGGAGTGGTTGACCACATCGCTGCGTTTGCTCTTGCGGTGCCTGCAGTGCCAGAGATTCTACAACTGCCTCGACCTTTGGGAACTCGCCGTGCCGCAAAGCGAGCTGCGTACCGCCGTCGACGTGCAGGGCAACTCGCTGCCCCTCAGCGGGTAGTGCAGACCAGTGAACAGGGAATTGAGCCCAGAATGCCGGTCAACACATCCTGGGATCACTTGGCTCCAGAGGTGATTGAGGAGGTCGTTCACGAGTCCCAGGAGGTGGCGGCCTTCATTTCCGAGGACGTTGCTGAGGCCACTTCGCATGCCCTCTGGGAGTCCGCCGTGGAAATGAGGGTTGCCAAAGGCGTGGCTGCAGGAAGTGATCCCGAAGCAGGAAGCGCTTCACACCAGGCAACCGAGAACATCTGCCTGGGCAAACTCAACCGAATCCCAAGAGAGCTGCTGAGAGAGCTTGCTTCGGGTCCGGCACTCCAGCCCAGCCGTCGGGCACTGGAAGCAGAGGGATTTCCATGGAAGTTCTCCAGTGGTGTTTTGATGTTTGTCAGCCCGTGCCAGCATGTGGACGCGATGACGGCGCTTGCCGACGAGCAACTGCACCCGGACAGCATCATCTTTGCCGAGAGTATGGAGTACTTGATTGATGAGGTTCTGTGCCAACATGGAACGTGGATGAAGGACCGGAGCACGATCGGCATGGATGGCATGAAAGTCAAGGAAGCGATGCAGATCGAAGACGAGACGCGTTCCTGATGGACTATCGTGGGGAATGGGATCCCTGTTCGATCGTCGACAGGACTTTCCTTTGTTTGGCTCCTGTGCGAAGCGCACTCACGGTGACAGCTTCAACGACAGATGCCGCAATCCGGATGCTAATCCAAGGCGGACCGAAGCTTTGGAGCCTTAGACACGGGTGGCTTTCTTTCACAACAGCAGATCACATCAGCCACAAGAACTAGCATCCTGAAAGCTGGCCGGGTCCCGCATGTGTATGTGGGGTTGCAGCCCCAACCAAAATCCTCAAGCCTTGATTCTCACCTACTTGAACCAGGTTGGCAGCTTTGCACGTCAAGTTTTGGACAAGGCGGTGAATCTCCAAGAAGCAGTCATGCGCCTTGGACACGGAACCGCAGCACCGGACAAGTAGCTCGACCAGGGGAGACGAAGATTCCTCAATTTTGTCTAGGGGCAATCGCATGTTTTTAGGACGGAAGCATAAATGATTTGGTAACAACGGTGGGCTCACTTGGTCCAATCACCTCTCGAATTCCTTCAGATGGAGGCTTGCCTCGGCCGGATTGCAAGAGGTCTTCGACCAAGAAGCAGTCATGCACTTTGGTCGGAGGACCAGCGTTGCGTGTGGATCCAGCAGCAAAAGTCCTAGCTTTGCAATGCACCATGTATGGACAGCAGTGCATATCGACTTCGTCCAAGCTTCGTGCATATACCGTTCAGATGTAGATTGGAGTGACCATGTTCTTTTCTCGCCTGTATTCGCCAAATGCAACTCGCCCTGAGGGCTGCTATCAAACAGGCTGAGGAGTACAAGCCCCGAAACCTCCCGTAATCTTTGCCGCTAGTGACTGGATCTCCGACCAGAAAAAAGCTTTGCGAGGCTTTGCTCGGCTCCTGGCAGATGAGAAGCTCACCTCGAGCTCAGCGGTGGTGGATGCTGCCCGGCTGGCTGAGACGCAGGGTTCAGCGGCTCTTCGTAGGCTTAGAGTCTTGGCTTTGACGGGCTGTGAAGTGCGCCTAAGCAACGCATGTTTGGAGTTTTGTCATCGGCCATTGTGCAGACGAAAGGCCTGCAGGGCCGAGCTGAGAAGCAAGGCTTTGGGGCTTGTTTCGCATCACTCGGAGGAGCCCCAACTCCCCAAGCGCCACAGCTCTGTAGCTTCTGGCGAACCAATAGGCAAAAGGAAGTTGCAGGATTGACAGCAGCAAGAATCATAGTAATCGTTTGGTAAGAACTGTCGAAGTACCAAGAGCAATACTGAGCATAGTATGCAGTAATGAGAACCATACGCACGGTTGCAGTGTCTTCGTCAATCTCTATCGTACTCGCATTGCAAGTGGTGACAGCAATCATTGTAATCATTGACAATCTTTACCATGGTAATAAAAGGCAGGGTCACCGTGCTGACATGAGTTGCCCTGGTTTTCAGGTTGGAAGCGGCCTCGGCAAGCTGGTGGCCGTCGCCGCGTGGGCCTTGATTTTCGAGAGTTCATCTCGAGGGTTCAGGGGTTGCAGGTGCAGGACGGTTGAGATCACTAGAGTTCGGTTTTTGACTTAGAGTTGAGGGTAGTTTAGGGTTGCGAGTCTGGGAGTTTGGTATTTTGGGTCTAGGGTAGAGTTTGAAGGTTGAAACCGGTACCATGGAACCAGCTCGGGTGCTCAGCTCTACTCCGAATAGGTAGCCTCAGGAGCAGCCTAGCTTGGTTTTGCTGCCATGTACTCGCGCGCTTGTGTATGTGTGTGTGTGGGTGGGGCGATGGAAGGCGATGGAAGGTGTGAGATCCCAAAGACTGCAGCTTTGGCCGTTCGGGTTTCGGGTCGTTTCTGATGCTTTGGATGGGATGCAGCCATGGAGGCGCCCTAGTATCGTTGCGAATCTGTTTTGCTCACGGAGAGCTTTACTTCCTGAGTCCATCGCGGGGCATGCAACGTTGTTCAGAAAGCTTGCGCTAGAGCCTTCGTCATGTTTCAGAAAAATCATGGCCCTAATTCCTAAACCCGAACACACGAGACCCTCAACCTTAAAACGGCCATAGCCCCACAGTCTTTGACCGTGGCGCGCACCTCAGGCTGCCACCACCTCCATCTGTGCTGCCTGGGGCATCGAGCGCCGCCGGCGAAGCGGGGATGCAGCCTGCAGGGTCTTAGGTTTTCAGAAAACTCGGGAGGTTCTTATTGCACGGAGCATATTGTTCAGGATCTGTCTTGGGTTCCTTGTGTTGCGCCCGGATGTCTACAGGACAAGGAGCTCCTCGCCTTGTTCACGTCTCAGTTGTAGCTTCGAGCTTCGGATCCGGCGGACGAGGCAGAAAGCTCTCGTTCATCCATTCATGCACCTTCATGCATGCATGCATGCTCACGCACAGTATGCGTCACGAATGCTTGCATGACATCCTGCATATGCATACAGGGTCTTTGTACATATGAAGGTATGCGGCCACACCTACCTGCCCGTCTGAGGTACTGATGCTGTTAGACGCACTGCACAGATCCGAAATGCATCCGACGCAAAAATACCATGTTTGAAGTAGCTATGAGTAGCTCTCGTTGTTGTGATGACCGTTATTGCAGCTCTTAGTGTTTTTCTTGCTTTTCTTATTCTTGTTTTTGTTGGTCTTCTTATCATCGTAGTAGTGTCCTTCTCAGTAGTCTTTTACTCTCATTTGTAGCAGCATTGGAATGATAACTGTTAACACTATCACTCTCCGTAGTCATTTTACAATGAAATTCCATAGGACTCCTTATTATAGTGATCGTATAGTGGGCCCCAAAGCCCCATTCTGATTATTGCGGCCCCTATGTCATTAGTGTCCTTCTCAGTATTCCCGTCGGCCGCGGGCGGGGAATGCCAGGCTGAGCCCCCGCCGCGCGGAAGCGGCGGCGGAGGCCAGGAGGAAACTGGAGGCGCTCCAAGCAGAGGGTTTAGGCACGGTTTAGGGTTCCCAGAGACTTCAATATCCCTGAATTAGGGAATATGCCTTAAATCATATTAGGGGTCCTACTATAATTTAATGTATACTCCTTAATTAAGGGATATTGGAGTCTTTGGGTTTGAGGGTGTTTCGGGATTTTTTAATGGTTTTTGTGGTTTCGGGCTTTCAGAGTGTAGAGTTTTCGGGTTTTGAGGTGCAGGGCTTTCGGCAAGCTCAGAGAGATGAAAGGGTTCTTGTTTTAGGGGTCGGAATATCACCAACACTATTCCGCAGGGAGAGCTCAAAGAGGTGAGAAACCTACCTTTGGTTAGTAGGGAATGGAAGAATGGTAGTAATAGGAACCCTCCTTGCCCTACTAACCAAAGGTAAGGACAAAGGGGGCTTTGGGGGATCTTGGTGTAGGGTGAGTGTCGGCCTTTCGGGGTCTAAGGGTGTTGGATAACTGGGTGCCTTTAGGATTTAGGGTTTAGGGGTCTAGAAGTGTGTCAGAGAGGTTGGGGGGTTTGGGGTTGTGAGTTTTAGGGGTTTCGTAGGGTTCAGGACCTCGGAAGAGTTCGATGTTCATTCCCTTGGCATCACCGCAAAACGCATTCTTTTATTCCCAAACCTGAGAAAGCTCATGCCCGTCGTCTGCTAACGAGGCGCGTGGTGCATTGAGCAGTGTGGAGGTTGAGCGGATGAGGCCCGGGGGTGGACATAGGCTTGGGCTTGCATTCGGATTCTCGCGATTCACAACGTGATCTCTGAACCGTCTGAGTCTGGATGTCTCCTGTGTCACTTCATTCGTTGATCGTGGTCTCGCTCATGTGAAGACTTGAGTCGCAGATGACATGCTAACATGAATGCTCACAATCCCGAAGCAGGCATGAATGATGGAGAGAGTTCAGTCCGCTCAAAGCGCAGTTCCTCCTCAGCCCTTAGACTAGATGAAACGTGATCATTCTGCCGCCCTACCCCTACCCCTACTACCTACTACCCCTACCCCTACTACCCCTACCCCCCCTTTTGAACAATCCCCAAAGCAGGCTTTTACAGGGCAACTGCCTGGAAGACCTCTCTGAGGAGGCCGATGCTTCGGCTTTCCATTGCTAGGTGAGAATCCCTTTGGGACTCCAATATCCCTTAATTAGGGAGTATGATTGCCTTATTAGGGATCCTACTATAATTTCAGGTATATTCTTTAATTAAGGGATATTGGAGTCTCCGGGTCCCTTTGGGATTCCGGGCCGGACGGCTATGCCCAAGCTTTTGCACAATGGGTAAGGCGGCGCATCAACTTAAGGTGACCGCTTTTTCACAAATGGCCCGACTCCAGCAGTGTCTGCAGGCATTGAGTGCATCGCACTTCGTGCTCACGATGCGGCGGGTGCTCGGACAGGAGTTATTTCTTCGGTTTTTGCACTCGTCGGGGCTCTCTGGAATGAGAACGTCTTTTGCAAAGCAGGAGCTGTCTGGACTCCCGAACAAAAGACCGACAGTGGGGTTCGCAGAGTCCCCTTCCGGCACAACTCAGAAGCAGATGCTCCTCAGAGCTGCTGCTAGTTCCCGGTGTCAAGGGCCTTAGGAGCCGAGGATATTGGGGAGAACGGGCTCCATGATATAGCTATATCTTGATTCATGTGACATATCCCAAAATCCAGTTCTTATTATTCAGGCCCCCTGTAATATGGCTGTCAACAGGTGAGATTTCTTTCAACACGGCCGAAGAGCCCGAGGTTGGGAAGCTTCCTGCTGGCACGCGGCAAGTGGCCGACGCCTTTCCTGCACCAGGCTTCTGTTCAAGGATCCAGGTGTCGAAGATTGAAGCCGGTAAAGACCAAGCGAACCTGAAGGAGGATGTTTATCTTCGGAGATCTTGCAGCCGAAGTTTGGTGTTTCGCAAGTCCCCTGCGAGTCCGCTCGGAGCCTCGTGAGGAGCGCTTCCTGGATCTCCTGGCGCGGCGCGGAGACGCAAAGGCCGGGAGGGACGTTCCCGGGCTTCCGGGTGCTGCTTCTTCGGCTTCTTCGGGTAGCAGCAAGGCAACAAGTGCAGCAGCAGAACTATATAGCAAGAACAGCACCGCCAGCATCATCACCAGCGGCCGCATCTAGTGGCATCGTTGTGAGACAATCGTGACAACACACCAGCAGCAACTGCTGCTTTTGCTGCTTCTGCTGCTGAGGGAGTGCGCTCCTCTGTTTGTTTCTTGTTGCGACGACGATTGTTATGGAAGCACGCATGACCGCTTGTGACATTCTGACGGGCTTCTGGTATGCTTCTGCTGTGGAAAGGAAGCATAAGGACAGATGGTTACACAAGCACACTCAAACTCCCAGCCCCTAAGCCCCAAACCCTGAAACGAACCCCTCGAGCAACCCCTTGTAGAATCCTTTAAAGAACAGATCCTCTTGTGAGGAAACCCCTATGCAGTTAGGACCCCCTTCGCCCCTTTTGGGTCAAAATGCCACCGTCAACCCATTAGACGATTATTCATATACTCCCCCTACACTTCACCGATATATCACTACTACTTCCCCATTATCAATACAAGTATAGGAATAACCATTACCCTATCTATTACCTCTAAGGTGGTATTATTACCCAAACTGGGCAAGGGGTTCCTTGTAGAATTTGGTTCAGGGTTTAGGGTTAAGGGTTAATCATTCGCTTAATCTTCTCGGATTCTCCAAGAATGTTTTANCTCTAAGGTGGTATTATTACCCAAACTGGGCAAGGGGTTCCTTGTAGAATTTGGTTCAGGGTTTAGGGTTAAGGGTTAATCATTCGCTTAATCTTCTCGGATTCTCCAAGAATGTTTTAACTACAATGTAATTATATTATATAACTGCTTATAATTGCATCATAGTATCACTGTATAGGATAACTAGTTAGTTTGTTCTGGTTTGTCATCAACATGTATCTCAACCTTGCCTATTTAGGTGTGTGGCACCACCCAGCCCCCACCCTAGGATAGAAATCTACCTTAAGATCTCACCTCCCACCCCAGCATAACATCTATCTTAAGATCTCAGCCCCAATAGGATGATCCCAACCCAAGTTACCATCTCAGGAATACTGCTCACATCTACCTAGGTGCCATACGCCTAACTAGGATTGTAGGTTCGTTTCTCAGCCCTGAGCATGGAAAGCCGACGAAGACAACGACAAGAATCGCACCAAGAGCGACAAGGACTGAATCGCGGAGGGGAAAGACAACGGCAGGTGTAGGTTTTTTTTCAGCTTGTTGGGGATGGGGGTATGTATAGATTGGAGTCCTCAAGGGATTTCTAGAGATGGGTAATGGGTGTCGTTCGCAGTTTCTTGAAGCAATCCGGCACCAGACGCTTGAGCAAACCCCTGCCCAGTTGTGGCCGTTTGCAGACTTCCATGGTCCCTTGAAAAGGAAACGCTTGAACAGTTGTGATGAAGCATGATTGTGACAGGCAGCGGACTTTGTGATTTTTTGGAAGTAGTGCCTGACCAACATGCGAGCCATGATCCTTGTATGCACCTGGCTGGCCTTCAGCCTGAAGCCGCCATCGTTCAGAGTGGCTCGTAGGGCACAGATGACCCCTAGTGAGGAGGCCAGAAAAATCCTGGGTGAGAGTGCTGACGATCGAACCATCATCAAGTTGGTCGACTTCGTCGTTCAAACCCGTGAAGCAAAGGCGCAGGCAGATGCTCGTGAAGCAAAGGCGCAGGCAGATGCTCGTGAAGCAAAGGCTCATCAGGTGCACTTGGAGCAGGACAAGTTGCGGCTGGAAACGGAGCTGTTCTGTGTTTTGCACA
>BGNK01004480.1:57062-70210 GCA_003297005.1 Symbiodinium sp. clade A Y106
TCATTCGGGGGATGAAGGGGGGGGGGGTTCCGAGGTTCGGGATTGGAGGGGAAGCGGGGGCGGTTTGGTTTGAGGTTCGAAGGCTTGGAGATGCCGTTTCAGTTTTTTGATTCCTTGTCGGGAGGTTCCGAGGTTCTGAGGTTCTGAGAATGGTTCCGAGGTTCCGAAGTAAATGTTTTTTTTGGAAGGGGGGAGGTTCCAGTTTGGGTCTGGGTTCGAAGCAATTTGCCGAATGAGGGGGGGGGGTTGTGGTTCGGGTTCGGGTTCGGGTGGGGCTCGTTACGAAACCTTGAACTCTGATCGCGGAGCGGATGAGAGCCAGGTTTCTGAATCAAGGGTCCGACTCACTACCAGAGTTCTCGGATGATTTGGACTGAGATATATCGGGCGCTGGGCAATTAAACTATTACATTGCCCTAGCGCAGTGTCACGAGGAGTTGGGGCGACAACTATGGGGCGAGGCTAAGATGCGCATGCCAAATTCAACCAGTAAGATGGAGACCCCCATAGAGCACAGCGAGAACAAATGAAAAACCTCCATCCCACTCCAAACACGATTTGAAGGGCTGCTGCAGCAAGCTTGCTCCTCCACCAAGCAGTGATAACTGCGGAGATTGATTGGCGCTTTTGAACGATTGCAGGCACTGCTGAATGTGGTCTGGCATAGAACATTGCTACATGTATGTGTCCATCACGCAGCATCACCAAGAAACCGCATCGTGCAAAGCTGCATGCTAAACTGCCAAACCCTGAAGACTACCAGCCCGTCTGCCGAATCGAACTTCCTCACGTCCGGAGACTGCACTTGACCGGCCACACCTCGGCCGCCGCCGGCACGGTTTGGCGCGGTGCCGGCTCAGCTGGCAGCAGGAAGCCGGGAGCCAGTGCAGCCTTCGACGTTGGTACTTCCCGCTCGAGTTCGAGGCCACGGGTTTGGGTCAAAAACATCTAGCCATCTAGTCTGCAGACTCTCGAAGAAACCGCCTCAGCATGATCGAAGAGCTTCGTGCTGCACAGCTCCAACTTTTAGCGATGCTCTGGCATACGGTCCATGAGTCCGTGCTCTTGTTTCGGGAGCCTTGGTGGCTACTGCGGCCTTTTCCTATCAAAAGATCAGAAGTGGATGCCGGAGCTCGATGCAATGAAACCAGGCACCAATAACTACACTGCCNTTGTTTCGGGAGCCTTGGTGGCTACTGCGGCCTTTTCCTATCAAAAGATCAGAAGTGGATGCCGGAGCTCGATGCAATGAAACCAGGCACCAATAACTACACTGCCGACCCTCGTTTGGGGAAGCGGATTCTTCAACTCACACGCTGTTTGAAGCGATTGCAGCACGCTGTAGCAGCTTAGCAGCACCTTGGAGGACTCAAAAGGGAAGACGTGTGCCGGGCTTCGGACAGCTGCTCCCAGACCCAGCACGGCACCTAAGCTGTCTGAGAGTTTAGGCGGACGCCCCAAGTACTCGTGCAGAACGTCTCCCAAACACTGAGCCCCACAACCCAAACAAGCCTCAAGCCTGGAACCGCCTGAACCCAAAAAACGACAAAGATGCGCACCTACTTGCACGAGCTGGCTCCTCAGGGCTATGGTCGTCGGTTGCAGTGAGGCTGGTCGCTACAGTGGGGGATGGGCCCGTGCTCGCAGGAGAAAATACTAGAATCATCAATCGTCCGTCCCTTCTACTGTATACCTGGCGATCACACAGATGCAAGAAAGGCTTCGGCAGAAGGGGGTTTATTCTCCAAGCAGTGTGGTGCGCAGTGAGAGTTGAAAAATCTGCGGAGCCAAAAGAATCGGTCCGCGCCTGCCCGCCGAAACGTTCCCCGGCACTCGGCTCCCACTGTGGTGCGGTGCATACGTTGGGCTCATGGGGAGAAGAATTTTTTTGTGCGTTTGGTGGTCCTGGTGGTGTCCTTGTGGTCTTCCAGTGTTCGGTTATGTTCGGTTTCTGGTCTCCCAGTGGTTTGTGGGTGGTCTCCTAGTCGTCCTGGTCGTCGTGGTCACCATCGTCGTTGTGGTCGTCGTCGTGCTCGATCACAGTTTGGGGATCTACTGCTGGCATACTCACGCCATGCTGAATGCTGCGGCTAGCGATCATGGAGCGAAGCTGGGGGCTTGGCTCGTCCTGCCTGCTCGCGCCATACTTGGCTGGTGAGGGAAGGCCGCCAATACTTAAACACTGCAGGAATTCAAGCCGGATGGTGCAGCGCACTGACTTGCCACTGGCGACNGGGCTTGGCTCGTCCTGCCTGCTCGCGCCATACTTGGCTGGTGAGGGAAGGCCGCCAATACTTAAACACTGCAGGAATTCAAGCCGGATGGTGCAGCGCACTGACTTGCCACTGGCGACGCGGCGGCACTTCCCAAAATCCTTGACTTCACACCGCAAGCCAGAAATGCCCTGGGATGCCTTTTTTTGACTCGTTGGTTGCGACGCTGCAACATCTCACTAGCTTCTGGTCAGATTCGGATGGAAAAGAGACCTTGGGCCTCAGTTCCAGAGCACCGACTCTAGAGGACAGGGTGCCAGACTACGACCAAGATTTCATTCGTACCTGGCGCATGTGATTCAGAATTCACCATAGTTTCAGGCACCGAGGGTCCTTACACCAAATTTTGAAGCTTCAAGTTACCTAGATGGGCCTCTGCCTTCTCTGCTGCTTGGTGCTATCGTCGCCGCGGCAGAAACTCATCTGGATAGCAAGCCTCTGTGAAGGGTCCGCTTTTGGCATCGATCCGCAATAGGACCCGGATATTTACTG
Organism: Symbiodinium sp. clade A Y106; assembly: GCA_003297005.1. Classification (NCBI taxonomy): domain Eukaryota; class Dinophyceae; order Suessiales; family Symbiodiniaceae; genus Symbiodinium; species Symbiodinium sp. clade A. The sequence continues at coordinate 59,828 of BGNK01004480.1, forward strand.
CAAAGCCTGAAAGAGGGTTGCAAAGCAAGCACTACCCACACCTTTTCACCTTGCAATCGGCCCAAAAGCCCCTTGACAATGCTGGAGAGCTGCTCCCGGTGAGGCCGGCGCTTGCTGCAACCCAGCGGCATGTACTGCCACTCCGCGCATCGACCCGTTAGGCGGGGGCGGACATGTATGTCGGACACGGTGCGCGAGTTTTTGTCAGGCGCACTTGTGGCACACGCACACAAACACATACTCGTGGTACACGGGGCGCACATCACCGCATGGCCATTCGTACTGAACATATTGCAGCTGGCAGTCTACACTGTCCTTGGCCCTGCGCATGCGAGTCATGCACTACAGCCCCTTTTGAAGTCTTTCAAAGTTGCAAAAGAATACTAAATAAACGTAATAGACAATCACGAGGGTTATGCAGAGGGAAACTTCATCTATGAACACCGTCACGAACTCCGTTCGTAGTCTCGTAGTCTCGCAATCCAACGTGCTGCGACTGGTCGGGTCTGTGAATTTATGGCAGCTCTCCACTTTGTGGAGGCCTATCCGAGGCGATGCATGACCTTGGCCGAGCGAATTTCTGGCCGCACCGAGCAAACCTGTCCAGTCTTGGAACTAAGACTTGCGGTTTGTACTGGTCAAACGCACGTCTGCACCAAGTAAACTTCGAGACATGACCAGGCTTGGAGAAGGGTGCTAAGACAAGAACGCTTCAAGTGACACGCACGGACACAACAAGCACACAGACATACACACAAACCCATATCCAAGAGGCAAATGCATTCGATACCCAATGTCTTGCCATTGGTAGGGTTATGACACACGGCGCCCTGCAAGTGCTTGGATTCCAGGCAATAATTATTTCGTGAGTTTGAGTGTGAGGTTGAGTGTGAGCGAAAGTGTGAGCATGGATTTCCAGCCCATCGGGAAGTGTGAGGTTGAGTGTGAGCGAACGTGTGAGAATTTGCCCTGCCCCCCCTCTCCTGCCCACTCACACTTTTCTCACACTTCCGCTCACACTCAAAATGCTGTAAAACCCAGGGAAAAGTGTGAGAAAAGTGCGAGTGGGGAGTGTGAGCGGGATGGGGAGTGTGAGGCGGAGTGTGAGCGGGGCCCCCCGCCCCTCCCCGCACCCCCTCCAGTCCCACACTCCGTTCACACTCCCGCTCACACTCGAATGCCCGCTCACACTCAAACTCACACTTCCGCTCACACAAAACCTCACACAAATAATATTCTCAGACCATCTCAAGGGTTGCAGGGACTGTGTCTCATAATGGTAGGGCCGTTTGCCAGCGGAGCCACACTCTAAAATTGAAAAGCAAATGCGCAAAGCTAATGTCGACTACATTGGCATGTTTCCCAAAAGTGCTATCAGGCGGACAGTGCTCATGCGGCTGTCTGTGCGAAGGTCTGTCCGTCCGTCTGTCGGTCTGTCTGTATGTACGTACGTATGCATGTATGTACGTATGTATGTATGGATGTATGTGTATGCTTATGTATGTGTATATACGTATATGCAGTTGTATATGTTGCTGTGTATATACATGCATATGTATGCATGTGTGCGTGTATGTTTGTATGTATGTATGTATGGATGCATATAACTAATATGTGTGTATGCATGAAAGCATGTGTGTATGTATGTATGTATGCATGTATGTATGCACGTATGTACGTATGTACGTGTGTGCATTTTTACGTATGTATGTCTATGCACGTATGTGTATGTGTGTATGCATGTGTGAATGTAATGTAATGTCATGTAGTTTTTGTTTTAATCTCATCTAAAGTAATTTGATGCCATTTAGTGTGCTTTAATATAGTTGAGAGTAATGTAGTTGAATGTAATTTCATGTAACTTAACGTATTTAATGTACAGCACGTCTTGTTATGTAATGTCATGTTAATTATGTATGTATGCGTGCATGTACGCACGCATGTAAGTATGTACGTGTGTGTGTGTGTGTTGGTGCCGAGCTACTGCTACGAAAGCTTTTGCCACCAGTCAAAGGCTGCCGCACAGCACATGGGCGCTCGCGCGAGTCCTGGCAGGGCATGGGCTAGGCTGAGCAGGTTCGGGATGTTCGATGGCATGGTTCCCGTCCTCGNGGCTGCCGCACAGCACATGGGCGCTCGCGCGAGTCCTGGCAGGGCATGGGCTAGGCTGAGCAGGTTCGGGATGTTCGATGGCATGGTTCCCGTCCTCGATGTGTTATCCAGGCCACAAATCACAAAAGGTGTGCCGCTAAAGTCCTGAGTGGACCGCGGCTGGAACAGATGTCAATACTTCTAAATTTCCTGCTAACACTTTACCTGACATCCCACATCCGGCTGCTTCTGCCGGCTTCCGGTTCCGCATGACATGCAGTAAATGAGATGAGCTCGGCCCATGGCTTCAATTTCTTCGTCCAGCAGCTTGCTCTGCTGGTGCCTTTAACGGCCAACTCGGCGTACTTTGTCGCAGAAGCATGAGACAAGAAGGGTGCAGCCCTGAAAGCATTTGTCATCTGAAACACAAGCACATCTTCATTGGGGGTGTTCTGCAGGCAAGACTCAGCCTCCGAAGTGTGAGGAGTCCACTACCGGCTCAAGTTGCTCATCGACTCGCTCTTGCAACTGTTGCAAGCAGCACAATCCGTGTATAACTGGTCACAGTGTCATGACTTGTTTGCTGGCCCCGTTGCTCATGAATGCAACCGTTTCATTGCAACAATCGGACACCGTGAAGATGTCTGGCACCTGTAGTCTTCTGATGCAGTGTCCTGGCACCATCAGCACGATAATGCTTTCTGAGGCTTCGCACAATATTGTCGAAGCTGAGTTACGTGAGACCCACGACAGCAGTGGGGAGCAAGGCTGAAACTGCGATGGGCGTTTGAAGAGTCCCTGGCCTCGACCGCCTTGGGCTTCTGCTTCTTGCGTGGCGCCTCCGTGAGAGGCTTAGGCCAGGCGGCACTCTCTTACCACCGGCATGTGCTTGCTTCAGTTGCCAAAGGTGTGCAAAACGCAGCAGCAAAATCATGTGACTGCAGCAAGCCCTTTGAAGATAATGCNTAGGCCAGGCGGCACTCTCTTACCACCGGCATGTGCTTGCTTCAGTTGCCAAAGGTGTGCAAAACGCAGCAGCAAAATCATGTGACTGCAGCAAGCCCTTTGAAGATAATGCAAGTAATTAACTTCAATAACGCGAACATGCTCACGTTAGACAGCGACACAGCTGCTCGTGTCCTCAACTTCTTTTCACCAAGGCTAGCGGAAGTGATACAGTATCAAACTCTCGATCTGGGGCTCAACCATACTTGGCGAACCTTCCTTCTCAAATCGTTACCCAGCCTTGTTGCAACAACAAGCCAAACATCTTCGCCGTTGAGGCTGTTGGCCTGCCCGCATCGGTTTGGGTGCGTGGAGTGCGATCGGAATTGAGCTTTAGGGTCAGGGTCTCTTTACTGCAGAATTCTCAAACCAATTTGGTAGAACCGAGGTTCGTTGGGCAAGCCTGTTTGACAAAATGACCCCACTATCTGGTTTAGGATTTAGGGTTGAGGGTTCAGGGCTCTGGACTTGCATTCGTACAATCTTGTCGGGATTGGGGTGGACGTTTGCTCTCGTCGAGAAGCCTACGATGTGGTAGGTCTCCCGCAAGGTGCAGAAACATCATGTCTACTACTCAGAAAGCTGCTGCACGTCCTAAGGCGCTGCACTATCGGCCTGTAGACATCGAAAATGAACATGTGCAGTCCAGCATACATTCCGCATGCAGAAGCAATCTAACGACATTCGCAGACATGCCCCGGACAGAACATCATCTTGTAACAATGCTTCAAGCTTGCATCGTGCCTTCCGGTTTGACTTCATTGGAAAGATCTCACGGAAGCGACAGGCTGAACTTCGTTCGTGTCTTCTGACGAACAAAACTCCTCAATGATTAGTGGGACACCATATGATATGCTAACCCCTAACCTTTGAAACAGCTTGAACCGAAGCTGCCGACTGAAAATGCTTGAAGAAATCCTTTTGGTCCAATACTTGTCCCGCACGGATACTGCAAGATTCATGGGCAAATCCTCATTCTTCTGCGACCGAATACTAAAATTACGAGATGCGCGTGACAACACAGGGGAGATGAGGAGGGGAGGGGCGAAGCCCTAATCCCTACCCCAAAAAGGCCCAACGCCATCACTTCTCGTCGGTGTGTATTTTCTGGGTGAAATTGTCTATCTACTTACCTGGCTACATGCGTAGGTACATGTGTGCATATATACATATACATATACATGCGTACATATATGCATATATATATATATATATGGATGGATGTATGTATATCTATATGTATATCTATATGTATCTCTATATGTATCCCTATATGTATATCTATATGTATCTATACATTATGTGCATGTCTATCTACATGTATATACACATGCATATGTAGATGTATGTATGCGTATGTATGTATGTATGCATGTATGTAAGGAGCATGTATGTATGTATGTACCTATGTATGTATGCATGTATGCATGTGTTTGTACGTGGCCATGCATGCGTATGTGTGCATGTATGCATGCATGTATGCATGCATGCGAGGATGTAGGTATGTATGTAGTGTATGTATTGTATGTATGCGCATGTATGCGTATGTATGCATATGTATGCGAATGTAATTGCGTGTATGTGTATGTATGCATATGTATGCGTATGCGTATGTGTATTTCATAGGCTGCGCATACAATATATCTATGTACGTGTGTCTATAGAGAGAGAGAGAGGAAGGATAAACATATGTATACATAAATGAATAGAGGTAAGCTGACAAGCAGATACATAGAAATAGACCTAGACATAGACACAGACACTGATGTAGATAGAAATATGGATGGGGATAGATATAGATATTCTGAGATACAAGTATTGCCGTGTCTAGTTGTTGTGCTGTTGGGATGCGGAGAAAAAGCACGAAAAAACTGCATTTAACAAGAAGGTGTCACTGATGCCTGGAGCCTCGTCTTAAATTCTCATTGGGCTCACCACTCACGGACAGCCCTGGAAACCGGGGTTCGGGTGAATCCAGGACCACTACTTGGCAATTGTTAAGGGCAGTCGCACAAGCCTCTCTGCTCATTTTATCCAGCTGCTCTGTCATCGGATCCTCGCAGATATGCCTCAATGCGGGGTCGCATACTCGCGGTGATTCCCTTGTACGCGGCAAAGTCGGGGCTAAGCCCGTTCACGCGGTCTGCCAGAGCAACAGCACAAACGGGCCATTCCGCAATACAAGGCAGGGGGTCAGTGTAGGAGCGAACGGTGAAAGCAATGTGCTGCGACTCTGGCAGGCGGCGAAGCGTCTGATACTCGACCCTCAAGTACATGTCGGCAGGGCCCAGGCTGTCGTCAACAGACTCGCCAGCTATGTGGGACAAATCTCCCTTCAAGCTCGGATCGCCCCGTGCGGAGGGATGCAACAACTCCCCCGACCATCGGAACTCGAAGTTGGCTCGCCAAAAGCTCTTGTCAGGCCCCAGTTTGGCAAAGATCCGATCCAGAGGTCGGCGCAGGCTCTCTGCATAGCCAGGGACCGGAGAGTGTATGTCGGCAAGGGGGACACCGAGCTTGGTCAGCAGTTGGCCAAACGAAAAGCAAACGCATGCAGAGCACATCGTAGCAGGAGTGTCGCTGTGCTGTCGCAACAGTATGAGGTCTTCCCTGACAAGCCGTGCTGCTGCCGTGATCAGCGGTCGGTTCTCGATGGGCTCGCGGACTGGTTGGCAGGCGGCCACCAAGGAGTACAGCTCCTCCTCGGCCGCTACGGTCGATGCTTTCCCATCGGAGACCCACAAGCTCTTACCGACCTGTGGGTCATCAAGCACAGCCCGCTTCATCGCGATGACCTCACCATCATCCTCGTCTTTGAGCAGCCACTGCCCGGGTTCCAGCACGTTCAGACCAGGGCGCAATCGGCCGTCCGGGCTGTAAGCCGGCTGGTGCGAGCTCTCCTTCAGAAGCCAGCGAGCAGACGGCGGAATGGATTCCGCATTCGCTGCAACCCTTCGGCTCTGGCGCCCTGCAAGCGCGAAACGAGCCCTGCCAGCACGCACCCCTGCGGCTGCCATCACTGTAGCGCTGCTTGAGCCTAGATACATCTGGACACTGTGAGATCCTATACAAACGACTACTAAAACTCAACAAACACCATTGGCGAAGCTGTCAAGCGCAGGTCTCCCCACCTGCTTCGAGGGCCCTCGACCTTCAACTTCCCTGTCAACCTGCCACGCGCTTCTTGACACAAGCCTCTCTCATGGAAACCTAGTGACTTCGAACAATTGTTGGTGTGACAGTCGAATGCAAGCATGAGATGCAAAAGAGTCGAAGGCAGAGAAGCAGAAGCTCACTCTGCTCCAATCCGCCTCTTTGGGCTGCTCCTCCATTACAGCCTCCCACGCACCGAAGCCCTANAAGCATGAGATGCAAAAGAGTCGAAGGCAGAGAAGCAGAAGCTCACTCTGCTCCAATCCGCCTCTTTGGGCTGCTCCTCCATTACAGCCTCCCACGCACCGAAGCCCTACCGCATGGTGGCGCGTACGGAGACTTTGTATATGCAGTGCCTACACCGGAAATCTGGCGGACCTGCCCGACGTTTGCGATGAGCCTTGGGCCAGGGCGATGCTCACATGAATTGGCTTGGACCAAGTCTGAATCATGCGGCACACCTACAAATTGAAAGACGAGCTTGGGGATTTCGATCTGGACTTTCTTGGGCTACCTGCTGGAGCCTCGCAGCCGGTAAGGACCAGACACTGCTTCGGGAGACGCTTCATGGATCTCGTAGAAGCCCTGAGCTGCAGGAGGCGGGTGGCTGTGGGTACGAAATCTCGCAAGGACCAACAGGTTCCACAGCCTTTTCAGGGGAGGAGCTGAAAGGAGCACTGGATCGCAGGAGCCATGCCATGAAGCAACTTTCGAAGAACGGCAGCCATTGCAACGGTATGCGTGATGCAGGGCAGAGGGGCGCTTACTTGCTGCGAGAAACCACTCTCGTGCCAGGTTCGGTCGCAGGTCGCAATTTCGCGCTTGGCCTTGGCCACCCAAAGAAACCTAACCTGAACTAATGGACCAAGTCCCACGGTGTAGCCACAATACCCCAAAAGCCCTCCACGTCCTTGCCTGCTCCTCCTCTGGAGGTAGGGGTGGCGGCACCTCGGCATCGGAGGAACTCAGGAACCCATCGCAGTAGCCTAGATCTATGGCTGTATGAACTTCTCTAATTATTACTTGCAAGCTGAACATTTCGCGTTCACATCATCTTCAGCCCACTTACTTACGGCACCGGCTGGGTCCGCTGCTAAATCGTCTGAAGCTGTTACCGCCGCTACAGCTTCGGCAGCGTCGGCGTGGTTGAATCTTGCNTCTTCAGCCCACTTACTTACGGCACCGGCTGGGTCCGCTGCTAAATCGTCTGAAGCTGTTACCGCCGCTACAGCTTCGGCAGCGTCGGCGTGGTTGAATCTTGCGATGAAATCGTCTGCAACAGGGCGTTTTCGTCTGAACGAAAGGAGCTTGATCTAGTCTGGAGAGGAAGTCCCTGCTTTGTTTGTTGAGGCAAATCCGTCACCATCTGTGCAATGAATGCTGCCGTCTCAGCGCGACAAAGCTGCTATCAGGAGGAGGAAGAAGAAGTGCAAAATATGGATATGTTTCTTAGGAACAAACTCATCGTCAACAGGCACTCAAATAATACGCCTCTCTCTCGCCCTGCTTCCCTCATCGGCCTGGATCCGGGTGCTTTCGCGGTCTTTCCGAATCAGGACCCGGAATGCCATCCATGTCGAAAGACACCTCGACTTAGCAGGATCAGGGAACCCTTGAAACTCGCAGTCAAGTCGTTTGCGCACATTATGCATGTCCATAAGGCCTGTCTGTCCGGCAGCTTCTGCGGCCGACTGATGTCCTCCGAAAGCGCGGTTGATTCTCAAGANGAACCCTTGAAACTCGCAGTCAAGTCGTTTGCGCACATTATGCATGTCCATAAGGCCTGTCTGTCCGGCAGCTTCTGCGGCCGACTGATGTCCTCCGAAAGCGCGGTTGATTCTCAAGAACCGACTGACTCCACTCCTTGAATTAAGTGCAGGCGCTCAACGCACCTGTGGCCTAAACCCCTGGCACAGCCGGTGGCACATGCACCAGCCCAGCAGCCCAGCTCTATGCCTCAGCATGTCTCGGGGCCGCCCTTCTGCTGGCAGCCGAGGATGACGCCTCGGAAAGAAGTTTAGGCAACTAGCAGCGCATCCTCAACCGAACACCACTTAGGCCAGGAACCGGCGGAGCATTCGTTGCGGTGGAAGCCGCTCTGTGTACGTTCCTCTCGCCTATGACCTGCATAACGCATGAATTTTGCACTCACTTCCACATCCACGACATCCATGCCGCTGGAGGCATGCACGCATGGAAGTTCTTGGACAGCCGGCATCACCAATCAAACCGCTGTTCCAGCCCGAAATGGTTTCATGAGCACGAACCCAAGGTTTAAGCTGCCAGGGCAAGCTCGAGACCGCAGGGTATGTATGGAAAATATCTATCTCTCCGTCTCTATATGTATCTAACTATCGATCTATCTATCTACTATCTATCCATCGATTTATCTATCTGTCTATCTATCTATCCGTCTATCTATCGATCTACCTATCTATCTGGGATTAGCTTGTATAAACACATCTGTATGCATATGTATGTATGTATGCATGTATGTCTGTATGTATATGAGACAGAGAAGGGAAAGTGTGCGCATGAAGATATACAGGTATATACACATATATGTATATATATATATATGTAATAAACATATACAGACACATACATATATTATATTTGTGCATAAATATATAGACATCTAGAAGAGCACATGAGTGTCGGGCATGGGAGTATTATATATATATATATCATGTGCGTATATATTTACATATTTACCTTATAAATAAATACATATATATATGTATATATGTTTGTAATGACATATATATATATATACATGCATGCAGAAGATATATATATATATATATATATATATATACATACGTACACACACACATACATACATGCACACAAACATAAATATATACAGACGGACGGATGTACATGTCTGTATATGTATATGTATGTGCCTATGTATACGTATATGTATGTGTATGTGTGAATGCGCTGGTGTATATGTATATGCGTATGTGTATTTGTGAACGTGCTGATGTATATGTATATGTACATGTGTATGTGTCTACGTGTGGGTGTTTGTATATGCATTTGCGCATGTCTACATGTATGTAAAAATTGAGATTATGTAAATGTACGTACAGCTCCATTTGCCTGCCTCTGCCAAACTGATATTGCAGGGCCGGGGCCTCATCTTCAGAAAACATCCCGCCAGGGATATCTGATGATGAATTCCGCATGGGTCTGTGATGTTATACTTCGCGGAATTTCCTCTCGGGATCGAGGGCACTCGTCACCTTCGGCTCCAGCACGCTCAGCCGGACCCTTAATTGCAGGAGCGACGGCAGCGACAGAGTCAGGTGCAGAACACGGCTCCGTGTGTATGTAGGAATTTACAGGTGTATCTTTATCTGTCTGGCCAGCTATTTTCTATCTGTCTATCCATGTAATCATCAGATGAAGTGTAAGTGCACAGCAAAGGACTCGAAACCCGAAGGAGCCCAACCTCCCGACCACTGTCAGATGCCTGACTCTCTCCTCATCCTCGGGATCCAAGCGCGACGGCAGCGGAGCCCTTGCATCCAGCACTTGGAGATTGCGTCTGTGTGCTGGTGTGAGCGGGTTTCGGTGCGAGGCTTTAGGATACATGGCATTAGCCTCTTCTTGCGGAGGCAACCCCTGCTGCTGGGCATGTGGCGGGAGAGGTGCATCTGGCTCATCTGCAAACCTGGGTTAAACAGGCATTCGTCAACCTAATCTCCTGAGTTGCAGATGTTCTGTGGCCATACTCAAGATGGTAGGCGATCTCTGCTTCCTGAGGTCCCCACGCCTGTCCAGTCATCCATCCCAGGATGCCAGTGTACCTCAAGTAAAGCCCAGCCGAAGGGAATGCTGACTCTTTGTGGCTAGGAGGAGGATTTTCCTGGGTAGAATTCACAAGAGTGGCCCACCGGGGCAGATCTCCTGACATGCGATACGCCCTTGCTCCATTCAGCATTCCGAAGCTCAGATTCCACAGCCGACAGCCGCGTAGGGAATCTTTGCACAACGCCAAACCCTAACCCCCAAACCGAGGCTCTTTGCAGAACCTCAATATGTAGCTGAGCGAAGCACCCACTAGGCTTCGCAGCCGAAGCCGGTGCAGAGGGGGTCAAATCCGGCGGTTCCCGCGAGGGCCTT
>BGNK01004480.1:70839-86534 GCA_003297005.1 Symbiodinium sp. clade A Y106
GGGTTTGAAGTTCAGGGTTCTGGCTGAGCTACGTTTCTGAAAGGCGTCAACTGGTTTTCTACGCTTCTTGGCTGCTGCCCCTTCAACCCTGCGGATGCTCTTTCGGTGAGTCATGGAATGCCCCTTGGAGCAGGCCTCGGTGGCATTGAGTCGGATGCGGGCAATTTCGAGCGCGGGCGAAGCATGCACGCTTGCTTCTTCATATGATGCCTGGCTAAGTCCGGAATGCCTGCCCCTTCCGACGTTTAGAGACGGCCAGGGCGCACCGAGGAAGCCAGGATGCAGACCAATCCACAACCCGACAGTCATTGAAGGATGTCCCAACTCTCTGCATTCAGGAGAAAGGACATGGGCTTCCTCCCGGAGAGTCTGATTCTAACAANAGGATGCAGACCAATCCACAACCCGACAGTCATTGAAGGATGTCCCAACTCTCTGCATTCAGGAGAAAGGACATGGGCTTCCTCCCGGAGAGTCTGATTCTAACAACCCCTTGCCCCTGCTCACTCCATCTAAGAAGCCCACGTACCCTGCAGCCAGCTCCTGAGCAGGGTCGGCTTACGAGCTCAAGACTCTCTTATCCCAGAGAGAGCAGAGCACAGAAGCCGCAGGTCTCACATGATCAAGGAGCAGATTCCAGTCTCAAAACACAGAATTTGCAGTAAGTCACAGATGGCCCAAGCACCGCAGTAACAGCTGGGCTTCCGCAAAGGACCCCGGCAGCCAACTCTTTGAGGCGCCCGAGGCGGGAGGTGACAGCACCTCAGAGTCAGAAGAGAGAAGGGAGAGCGGAGCGGAGAGGAGGAGGAGAGATTGCAGAGATTTGAGCATTCTTCGAGATTTCAGGAACTGAGACATCAGCAGGGTGATAGAATGAGAGGTGTTGCTGTAAATGCCCCCAAGTTCGGCTTTAAAGGTCTTTACCCTTCCGCCATGCATGCTGTGCTAGGCATATCGGCCTCCTCGTCGGCATCATCGTGGGCCTCGAAAACCCATTCGACTGGCCTCGGTATGCAGATTTGCTGGCGACAGAGCCTTCGGCAGCCACAGCAGGAGATGGGAGCAAGGAGTTCATGTCGTCTACTATCAGCACCAAGCATCTCTCGCAACGCTTGGACACCATTTTAAAAACCTCCACAGACCTGTCGCCCTCGAAAGTGGAACGCGGACAAATGCTGGCAAATCGTAAGAATCCTGCGACACATCAGCGTCAGGGCCATGAACCCTCAATGCGGCAGCACAACCCGAATTTGCTCTGACAAAAGCCCGGCACTTCGTCTGCGGGAGCATCCCGCAAATCGTCCGAATACATCCTGCAAGAAAGTCCACACAAGATGCAGAAAGCACAAAGCGAATGCCACAGACTTGGTATTTCCCAGCAGACTATGCCACAAGAGGGAGCAATGAATACCCGCAGTGTCACTTTTCTAAAGTGTGATGTGCTGCAGCCAGAATAAATTCACCACGTGCTGCCGAGTGCCGTCGCATAATTCGCTTTTGCAACCATCTTAGGGTGATTCGTACCTGCGTACTGTACTGCAAATCCCCCGACTTCGCTACTTTCGATGTCGCGCCAGAGTCATGTTCGAGCGTGGCTCCGGAGCCTCGTCTCGGTGCCGTCGCCACTTAGCCGTTGCCGAGCTGGAAGGGGCTGATGCCCCTGCAGCGATGAGCAATCGCAGGTGTCAGNCTTAGCCGTTGCCGAGCTGGAAGGGGCTGATGCCCCTGCAGCGATGAGCAATCGCAGGTGTCAGTTGCTGGCTGGATTCCTCGCCCTTCCTCAGCCTTGGTCAAGCCAATGTTTAGCCGTTCAACCACTCCAACACACTGAAGCTCAGCTCGTGGATGCTTACAGGAAGGCAGCTGGAGGTTCGGGATTTGGGAACTGCCTGCCTCGTCTCGGCCTGTGAGGAAAACTGTATTGGCACCCCTTTAGGGTTCTTGAGCAAATCACGCGGCGCAATCAAAACCGCCAAATCGACCACCGAACAACGCATTCATATAGACAAAACTGGCAGTGCAGCTCGCCCTGCGGGATATGCAGAGTAGTCGGCACTGTTGTCGTGTGCGCATTCAAGTTATGTCGATCTCGTTATTGCTACGCTTGCGATTATAGGTACCGGCCAGAAGTATTATCATGCTGTTTCACCCCATTTCCCTATTGCTAATACTGCGCCAAGTATTCAGTACAGTCTTGTGGGACGTTACACGTTTGTGCATGTGGTTGCATGATGCATGTAAAGATAGCGGCACATCTACATTGTTACATGTGTATGTAAAGATATATACACATTTTGAATCACATTTCATATGTACATATATATATACATGTGTGTGTGTATGTCTGTGTATGCGTGTATATGCATTTACAAATGTATGCACTCAACCCTCTGTCCATCTACACCAGTGTGCATAGGTTCGTACTCACTTGCTTTATACGTATGTGTGTGTGATGTGTGTGTGTGTATGTGTATGTATATACACGCATGTATGTGTCTATCTATCTATCTAACTATCCATCTTTCCCGTTTATCTATGCATTGTGCGCGGACCTTGGGCCCAAAACCGTGCATCAGCCGATCAGCCGAATCAGCCGATCAACTGATCAGCCAATCAACCCTTTTGCAGCTGGGCTCTCAGCTTCAGAGCGTGGGCGGACTTGCTGGCCGACACTGAGAGCCAATCAACCCTAAACCCCAAACCCCTAAACCCCTCAACCCCAAACCCTAAACCCTGAACCCCTAAACCCTTAAACCCCTGAACCCCAAAACCCTAAACCCCTAAACCCTAGATCCTAAACCCGACCGGCCGATCAGCGCAGTTTGGAAACCCATTCTGTTAGTAGTCGCCGATCTGCTGGGCAGTCACTGTCCATCGAGACAGCAAGACTGCTGGACTGTCGCCTGGGCTAGTCTGTCGTGCTGTGAGAGGCCAAAAACTGCGACAGCACAGTGGGCGACAGTGGATGAAAAAAAAAGTGTTTTGTTCTCTGTTGACTGCTGTTCAGGGTCGATTCAGGCTTGGTTGCCCGTAAAGTGCGACAGTGGATTAAAAAACAGCTTGTTTTCCCTGTTGACTGCTGTTCAGGTCGATTCAGGCTTGGTTGCCCCCAAAGTAGGCCTCATATACAGTCTAGCAGTCTTGCTGTCCCATAAGAAGCCCCAGTTACATGTCAGTATATAACTTTATAGGATACTATAATAACATAATATTACACGACTAGACTGTTAGTCTGCAAAAGGCCCTTTGAGGCAATGAGTCAGAAGGCTGCCGGGAGCACTGAGACCTTTGGCGTGCCAGCCAAGAGACCTTTCGAGTGCCGGCCCTGTATAGTCTACCAGTCTTGCAGTCCTCAGTAAGCACCCCTATTAAAAGCATAGGTTCCAAAATTAGAGAATAGTATGGGAGTTAGACGTGGACTGCGAGACTGTAAGACTGTTTAAATCTGAGTCTCTCAGAGACTCACTGCAAAGAGACCTTCTGAGGCCCTGTACAGTCTACCAGTCTTGCAGCCCTCAGTAGGAACCCCTTGTTTTATAGAAATTTAGTGGCATAGGTCCCAACATTAGAATAGCATGGGTGGACTGCGAGACTGTTAGACTGTATAGCTAAGTCTTTAAGAGGCTCCCTGCAAAGAGACCTTTTGAGGCCCTCTACAGTCTACCAGTCTTGCAGTCCTCAGTAAGCACCCCTATGTTATACATATAGGTCCCCAAATTAGACTAGTATGGGTGGACTGCGAGACTGTTNGCAAAGAGACCTTTTGAGGCCCTCTACAGTCTACCAGTCTTGCAGTCCTCAGTAAGCACCCCTATGTTATACATATAGGTCCCCAAATTAGACTAGTATGGGTGGACTGCGAGACTGTTAGACTGTATAACTAAGTCTTTAAGAGGCTCCCTGCAAAGAGACCTTTTGAGGCCCTCTACAGTCTACCAGTCTTGCAGTCCTCAGTAAGCACTCCTATGTTATACATATAAGTCCCCAAATTAGACTAGTATGGGTTGACTGCGAGACTGTTAGACTGTATAACTAAGTCTTTACCCTCTACAGTCTACCAGTCTTGCAGTCTTCAGTAAGCACCCCTATGTTATACATATAGGTCCCCAAATTAGACTAGTATGTGGGTGGACTGCAAGACTGTTAGACTGTAAAACTACGAGGCTCAGTAGGGCTTGGCAAACTCTTCTTCGACCCCCACTGAAGCACTTCAAGCCCTGCAAGCTATGATGAAAAAGCCANTGTGGGTGGACTGCAAGACTGTTAGACTGTAAAACTACGAGGCTCAGTAGGGCTTGGCAAACTCTTCTTCGACCCCCACTGAAGCACTTCAAGCCCTGCAAGCTATGATGAAAAAGCCAAAAACCACTAGTAGTGGCAGCTGAAGACCTCTCAGGCCTGTGTTCTCACACGAATGTAGGTGGATCGCCCTGCCGCTAGCAAAGCATTCATGATGTCCTTCAATGTCAAAACTTTGAAGCCGATGAGACTTCTGGTAACAAGAACCTCGGCAACTCAGGCCAAAACTGCAGTCTACAGTCTTGCAGTCCTCAGCACAACCCCTATTTTATAGATGTTATGGGTCCCCTAGTAGAACAATATAGGAGGACTGCAGGACTGCTGGACTGCTGAACCTGGAGCTCCGAAGCCATGTGACCTACCACAGCCTTCCCGGGAGTCTCACTTAGAGACTTTCAAAACCCCGGACAGTCCTCAGTCCTGCAGTTTCGATNAGGACTGCTGGACTGCTGAACCTGGAGCTCCGAAGCCATGTGACCTACCACAGCCTTCCCGGGAGTCTCACTTAGAGACTTTCAAAACCCCGGACAGTCCTCAGTCCTGCAGTTTCGATAGACTACATTATAATATATATATACATATATATATATATATATTATGTAAAATTTAGTAACATATGGGCCCCTTATAAACTGCAGGACTGAAGACTGCTAAAGTAAGAAGCCCAGCTCGCACCAAAGAGCCTGTCACTCCGGCGGTGCACTTGGCTGCTGGAGGCCGACCTTGGCGCAGTAAGTCTAGGGGTTGTTTGGGGTTTTAAGTAGTCGGGTTTAGGGCTTTAGGGGTTTAGGAGGCTTAGGGTCTGAGNCACTTGGCTGCTGGAGGCCGACCTTGGCGCAGTAAGTCTAGGGGTTGTTTGGGGTTTTAAGTAGTCGGGTTTAGGGCTTTAGGGGTTTAGGAGGCTTAGGGTCTGAGATTTGGGAATAGTGTAGTGGGGTGTCTCGAAAAGGGGGGTGTCTCACAAAGGTGCCGGCGTCTTGAATACGGGTAGAATAGGCAACTAGAACTACTAGAATAGGCAACTAGAACTACTAAGTTACAGTTACCTATTCTACCTAATTACCACTACGACGACTACTGCTACTACTAATATTACTGCTTACTACCACCACCACCACCACCACGACTTCGACTTCTACTACTACTACTACTACTACTACTACTACTACGACTGCTGCTACTGCTACTGCTACTGCTACTGCTACTGCCACTGCCACTGCCACTGCCACTGCCACTGCCACTGCCACTGCCACTGCTACTGCTACTGCTACTGCTACTGCTACTGCCACTGCCACTGCCACTGCCACTGCCACTGCCACTGCCACTGCCACTGCTACTGCTACTGCTACTGCTACTGCTACTGCTACAAGCATCTCGGCTGTTCAGGAGGCGAGGTGCCTCAATTCTCTTAGGACATTCTTTGCCATAGCGGAGCTGCAGAACTGCCTGAGAATCAGCCGTGATCCAGTATAGACAACAATTTCCGGCTCTGATCAAGGAGATCAGACCACTTATGTGGTTTCTGATCTTGTTGCTTTCTGCATGTTTGACTGGCTGGGCCCAGATTACACACAAGACCTCTGGACTCCGAATCACAACAAAATCAATCTGTCAGGTGAGGCAGAGTACGCGAGAGAGTTATTCGGCAGGCCCCGACAGAGACTCCAATTCCACTCTGCGCTGGGAGAAGCCATGCTGGCTACCGNAAAATCAATCTGTCAGGTGAGGCAGAGTACGCGAGAGAGTTATTCGGCAGGCCCCGACAGAGACTCCAATTCCACTCTGCGCTGGGAGAAGCCATGCTGGCTACCGCTCGATCTTCTGGCGGATATATCGAGCACATCAGCTGGTTTTCACACTGGGATATGGAGTGGACTGACCTTACACACCCAGGGAGATCGCTCCAAGCTGCGCGTCAGTCCAGATTTCCACCGCAAGAAGACCAACTGTACAAGTGGTGTCACTTGTATTTTCCATGTTGGGTGCCCCACTTCTGGCCATACGGCCGCCCAGAGCGAACACAGCAATTGGACCTTAACAGCTTGGACTAGACTGAGGTCGCTACGGCCCCTTCCGCATACTATCTGTCGAGGCAAAACAGGTAGGCGATGGCGCCTCCGATCGACGACACCTCGCCCGAGTCGCCGCAGGCGCAGACGTCGCAGCCGGTCCAAGCTTACACGGTTTGTTTGCGTCTTACATAGGCTCCTTCTCGATCCTTGCAGTCACACGCCGTGTGATGCACAGTGCCCCATGCATGTTACCACTCTCTTACTGCGCCTGCTGCCCATGTACACTGCAATTGCTCTTTGGTTCACGCATTGGTTGACCAGTGCGCTGCAGCATGGCCTCCAGCTATGTCTATATCTGACCTTCTTTTGGGCTCGAACAGGTTTCAGCTGGTGTTGCTGTGACGTTTGCGGCAGTTGCCCAAAGACGATGGGAGACAGGTCGTCCGACAGCGAAGTCATAGAGCGAAGCAGCAGGGGCGCTGATAGGGGAGGTGCTGACAGTCCACCACGACCTACCCCGACTACACCCAACGGCACCCCGCTGCCTCGTGGGCCACCACCCGCCCGACCTATTCATGAAGAACACAGAGATATGTCGCTCGCGCTGTCCAATGCCATCGGGCAAGCCTTCCTCGAACAAGGCGGCTATCTCCGGGAGGTGCTGACTTTGCTTCCAGGGCAGTGGGAGTACTTGGACGCGATAACGGTCCAGATTCGACCGCTGACCCCGACAGACTCCTTCCACCCCAACGTGCTCAACTTCGAGGAGGAGGACACAGGCCATGTGGACGCGCCTGCCGAAGGTGCGACGGAGCACGGAGACGGACACCATGGATCGGGGACAGGCTCCATATCGGGGACGGCTTCCTCCTCTCGGAACCAGGAACCGAGTTCTACCGCTCCCTGGACACTGAGTGTGGCAGCTGCAAAGCCGAAGAACCGCAAGCCGCGACCCTACTGTTCGGCATGCCTCCCCTTGATTCTTTTCGTTGTGAGACCTCAACCTGTCCCTAACTTACCATACCACTCAGGCGGCCAAGACCTGATAGAGCTGGGTAAGCAGGTACTGAGTAGCGAATCCATCCAAAGGAACCGTCTGAGCCACGTCCACCACAACAGGGTGAACTGTCGTGCTCCTGGTACAGACCTGCTCCGGATGATGACGATTGACAATGGCGGAGCGCAGCTGCACAAAAGTCCGCCAGCCACTTCTAGCGAGATTGAATTTGTGCAGGGTGTTGCAATGCACTTCTACACTCACCGGTTGGCCAGGTACCTCTTCTTTACCGNCAATGGCGGAGCGCAGCTGCACAAAAGTCCGCCAGCCACTTCTAGCGAGATTGAATTTGTGCAGGGTGTTGCAATGCACTTCTACACTCACCGGTTGGCCAGGTACCTCTTCTTTACCGACGAGACCCACACCGCAAGTGGCTTACTGGACAGTACCTTTCGCCTATGTGCTGCTGCCATCAATACACATGTCACTGTCTTCAACAGGCAACCACGGCGAGACGTGTTTGTGATCCCGATTCTCCGGAAATGGTACAAGGTGGCTATGCTCCCGGTTTCTCAGCTATACGGTCTTATAAGCGCATCAACACGGTATCCCGCTTCGTTGCAACCAGGTTATGATCGTGATCTACCTCGAGGCGACGATGGCCGCTCAAGCTTGTGGCGGGTGCGACCCCCATATCAGCCAATCTTTGCAGTGCGCCACCTCGCGGAGCATATCCTTCTCCTATATGATTCCATTAGGTCGCTCAGCGGGACAAGGGCTACCCTGAATCAGGTTGGCCTGATGCTCAGTTTTCTGATTGCGCGAATGCTCCGCGTAATCACAGCAGGCTCCTTTGAGAAATCACTAAACGGCCGGGTCGGTCCCAAGTCCGACCGCACTCGCGTTGGCAGTACCAGGACCAGAGTTGTGCCTATTCTTGCTGGTCTCATCTTTTGGTTACACGTTGTGCCAGTGAACTCCGTGAGTGCAGATGTGAGGGTTGACGTCGATCCCACTAGGACGTCTGAAGCCGTCACGGCGAAGCACGCGGGTTATCGGGAGGCTCTACCGCCCGGTAATACGTACGACTTACCCAGAGCAGCGAAACGGTCCTACCGTCGTGCATACGCCAGGTCATGCAGACAGGGTGGAGCCTTCTACAAAGGCATCTGGCGCCCACACTCCTGGTACCGACCGGTGCAGATCACGACACGACCAGTGGGAACTCCTGTCAGGCCCCACACAAATACCAAAGCGTTGCGCACGCTGACTTGGAATGCTGGAGGCTTACATGCACAGGTGTTNCACACAAATACCAAAGCGTTGCGCACGCTGACTTGGAATGCTGGAGGCTTACATGCACAGGTGTTCAGAGAGCTTGTCACGTACGCTATTGATGCCTCCCTGGATCTCATCTACATCCAAGAAACTAAATGGTCGTACGATGCAAATTGGAGTACCCCAGAATTCCACTTTGTGCACTCGGCAGGCGACAAGAAGGAGGACAAAGTTGGCGGAGTGCTGATTATGGTCTCTACCCGAGTGATAAAAAGGAGCTTTGACATACAATTCAATGCGGTACATCCGGGCAGGCTCCTTCATGTACGCATCAACATGCAGCAGTCGCTCGACTTGATAAACGTATATCAGTATGCCGCTAATGACCATAAGAGTACACCTGAAAGGAGATATCGACTATTGCTGTCGATGCAGAAGACATTGCAAGGCCTTCCCAACCGCAACATACTCATCATGGCCGGTGACATGAGTACCACATGCAAGCCAACTGAGAAGGTCTGCGGACGGTGGGTCCTGCCGGCGACAGAACTTCACAACAAGGACTCGAGCGATCTCATGGCTATCCTTTCCACATATTCTTTGTCGGTTCTTAACTCCTGGATCCGTCCCAGGCATCGGCAATTAGCCACATTCACTTTCGGGCAGCTGACCTCTCAGATTGACTACATCATTTGTCGACAAAATCAAGCCACCAACTGTGCAAAACCGGCAGCTATCGACACAGATTTTCCTGTGGCATGCTGGCGGGACGGGGCAAAACATCACCCAGTGGTGGCTCACATCGCAACACAGTACCCGCAATGGAAGCCACGACCAGATCAGCCGCCACAGATGGATACGACACAGCTCATTGCTGATCTCAGGCTGCAGGCCCCGCCTCCAGCCCTACAGCAACTTCGTGCAGCTGTCCACCACCATATCTCTACGGAGGCTTGGACTGACATCCCCCAGATGGAGCGCGGCATGCTAAGTCTAGCTCAGGACCTCTACCCTCGACGATCAACTCCATCCCGCGCAGAGCCGGAGGCCTGCAATGACTTGTCTCAATGTGCTCGCCGGATGTGGCAATTATTCCGTGACATGCGATCGCATCAATTCACGGCGCAGGGGCTCTTCACAGCCTGGCAGCAGTGGACTCAGTTCAGTCGGGCACATCGTGAGCATAAGCACCGAGCCAAGGCACGCAGCAAGNAGCCTGGCAGCAGTGGACTCAGTTCAGTCGGGCACATCGTGAGCATAAGCACCGAGCCAAGGCACGCAGCAAGGCTGGGAAACTTGAGCTACTGGAGCAAGCAAACACAGCTGCTATACTATACAAGGAGACATGCACGGGGTCTGGAAAGTTGTCAAAACTTTGGCGCCCAAAACCAAGCGCAAACAACTTCAGCTCTACAAGGAGGGTCACATCATGTCCCCGACGGACGAAATGAAGTGGATCATCCAGGCCTTTGGTGAAAGGTATGGCGCTCGTGAGCACAACGCTTCCTCCAGAATCCGAGAGCACCCTCCTGTTCACATCACCGAGGCAGAGATACTTCGACAAGTGAGGTTAACAGACAATGGAGTGAGCCGGAGCTTACAATTCAACAGGACTGGGCGGATGCCAACGTTGCTCTGCTCCCACAGGCCAAGGCGCGTACAGACTCCCCTCATTGACTGGCGTCCGATTGGCTTACAGAATCCGGTGGGTAAAACCTTGATGAAAATTCTTGTGGCTCGGGCCAAAGATCAAATCCATCAGTTGGTCATGCAGTACCCGCAGACAGCCTATGTGCCCCATCGTAGTACACACACAGCTCTGAAGCGGGTTTATCAACACTGTGCTCGTGTTCGAGAACATTGTCAGAAACAAAGAACCACAATACACGAGAAACAGGCTGGGCTCCAGCGATCCTCGGACTACGGAGGCCTCCAAATAAGCATGGATTTATCAGCTGCGTTTGACTTAGTTCCTTGGGGGGCTGTCCGGGAAGCACTGGAACTTGCACAAGTTGATCCATCAGTCCAGGAGGTCATGCTTCAATGGCTCTCGCAAGTCAGGTACATCTTCAGACACAAAAGGCAGCAAGACGACATCCTGCCTTCTTGGGGCCTGAGACAGGGCTGTACAGGCAGTCCGGTCCTTTGGTCGGTCTTCACGGCTCTACTACGTAGATCTCTGGACCTCAGGTTGTATCCAGCCTGGAGCCGAGACCACGCCACTTTATATGCCGACGACTCACACCTCAAATGGGAGTTCGAGACTTATGCGCAGTTTGAAGCGGCCATGAGCGACCTACGCAGGACTTTTGCTGTCTTCCGACGACTGGGAATGCAGATCAACACCGGGAAGACCAAGGCCATCATTTCCATCACCGGCCCATTCAAACATAAAATCTATAAGCACTATGTGCGAACTCAGGGGGATGAACGCCGTCTGCTACTCTCGCCAGGTGACCCCTCGCAATGGATCTTGCTGGTGGATAAGGCAGAATATCTCGGCCTCATCATCTCTTACTCCGCCTTTGAGAAACAATCAGTGCAACACCGTGTCTACAAGGCCAATCAGAGACGCTGGGCTCTCGCGGCCATACTCCACACCAGGCGCATGTCCATTCATTACAAACTCAGATTATGGAGAAGCTGTGTTCTCTCCACCCTGACCTACGCTTTGCATTGTCTCACACTATCAGAAGGTCACGTTCGTCTTCTTCAACGAACTATGATGAAACACATCCGAGCCCTGGTCTCGGACCAAGCGTTCCTTACAGGAACCACACACGATGAAATCCTGACCAGGTTTCGGATCAAATCGATGAAAGAAGTACTCCTGCAGGCCCACGCCAGAGAAGTACAGCTTGAGCAATTTGGTGATTGGATGATCGATAACTCGTGGAACCAACAGGTTGAAGGCGCTCTGAGGGCGGCTCCTAGCTGCCCGGAACTGGGCTCGGAAGATGAGCTCGCCATATGGGCATGTCCCATTTGCGACTGTCAGTTTTCATCCACGGCTGCACTGAAGACACATGCTCGTCGGGCGCATAAGCTGGTTGAGCCCTGCGAAAATATCTTTGACAGGACTAAGCATGCCGTGAATGGTCTACCACAGTGCGCTGGATGCCTGAAGAAGTTCAGTAGATGGCAAACTTTACAACAACATATCAACAACAACTCCTGCCCTGCTACTCTGTCCTCTAATCGTGCTACGCCTCCTGAATTGGAGGCTGGTCCGCCAAGCACAGCCACAATGGAGCTACACTACGGTAGTGCACGAGAATACCATCCAGCTGATACCGCGATCTC
This sequence comes from Symbiodinium sp. clade A Y106, assembly GCA_003297005.1. Taxonomy (NCBI): domain Eukaryota; class Dinophyceae; order Suessiales; family Symbiodiniaceae; genus Symbiodinium; species Symbiodinium sp. clade A. Next base: position 82,729 of record BGNK01004480.1, read on the forward strand.
TGCGGCGCCCGCAGACGAAACAACGGCAGCCTCGCGAGGGGAGACCGAGTCCCAACATATTACATCCATCGATTTTCCAACACGACAATTACAGCTGCAACAAATTGTGCCGCATGGGGTCAATCAATTCATACGTTTCCCTGAGCTCACCCAGACCATGCTGCGCACTTGCATGCTGTGTGGACAATGGGTCGCTTCCCATAAAGTCATGAAGCTTCACTACAGAAATACACATTCACAGACTTTTCAGCACCTACANCCTGAGCTCACCCAGACCATGCTGCGCACTTGCATGCTGTGTGGACAATGGGTCGCTTCCCATAAAGTCATGAAGCTTCACTACAGAAATACACATTCACAGACTTTTCAGCACCTACAGCCACGAGCCAGCCGTATCATTGCACAACGAGCTACGCCCTGTACGACTTGCCACTTTTGCGGTGGCAAGCACAAGGACTGGAAGGCACATTTGCATAAGTGCACTGCTCTTTGGCAATGCTCCATGCTTTGTGCTATGTACGAGGAGAAGATCCATGATGGACGAACAGATGGCGGAATTCTTCGGGGACGTCAAGACGGAAAGCAGCTTCCCAGACCCGTGGGGCGAGTACTCGCATCCAATGACCGGAGCCCACAGCCCATTCGAGATGCCCAACGGCAAACGCAGACGCGAGCCGTTCCGGGGGCACCAGCAGCAGCCACCACAGCAACCATCCCCTTTCCAGTACGGTCGGTTCCCAAGAGATCCCTTGATCACTACTTTGGCCAAGGCCGTCCTGCGACAACAGGAAGAGCTCAAGGTGCTACGCCAGGACACCGGCTTCATACTCTTCCTGAAACCGGGAGAGGACGGGGTCATGAGCGTGTTGTACAAGGCGGCGCTGACTTTCAAGGCCAAACAGGAAGCGGAGCCGACATGGCAGCTAGGCCAGTTGCCTCTCCGGATGGTCCTGGCCTTGACCATGTTCAAGGAACTGACGGATCGGCTGAACCAGACTCTTGCCTCTCAGGAGAAGCTGCGGAAGGTTACGGACAAAGGCTGGCGAGACTCCACGGGTTGGCGTTTTCAGAGGTGGAACGCGGCCCAACGCCAGCTAGAAGTGGACTCTTCACGACCACCGATTCCGGACGATCAGATGTTGGACCACCTCGCCACCATCCTGCAGTGCCTGAAGCACCCGATTGACCGAGATTCAGGTGCAAAAGGAAGCTGATGGAAACCATGACCTCCCAGGCCACTTTCCTTCTGGACATCTCCCTCAGATGTCACAGTGCGGTCACCATGTGGGACACCATGAAGATTCTACAGAACAACGCGGTGTTTCAATTGGTGGGGATGGCATACAAAACGGAGGGATTGGGATCCGGGGCCCAGGAGAAGCAACTTCGGGACATGATCTACCCGAAGAAATGAGCATTTCCGCTNCAGAACAACGCGGTGTTTCAATTGGTGGGGATGGCATACAAAACGGAGGGATTGGGATCCGGGGCCCAGGAGAAGCAACTTCGGGACATGATCTACCCGAAGAAATGAGCATTTCCGCTCTACATGCTCAGGCGCTTCAATTGGTGCTGATCAATCATGGCAACACTTGTTATATGAATGCCTCGATTCAGGTGATAGTATGGTTGATCACGATTGCAGAGCTGGCTCTGAGTCCTACCACCTTCCGAAGTGGGCGCTTCTACCTCAGCGTATTGCATAACTCCAAAAGGGGCCCCATTGACCTCATGTACGACCCCAGGTGGCATTCGATGATTGAAGGCTGGGCAGAGGTTCATCGACAACATGATGTATGTGAATTCTTCACATTCTTGATGACACAATGCGACTGTAGCCTCTTTTCAGGTTCGTGGCAGGCGCGTATGCCTACTGCAGCTGGGGACATGCGTCTCATTGACGCGGGGCTCTGTACCCAGCCCATCATACTGTACATTCCTCAACATCGGCCAAATATGGCGATTCCCAGGTTGCAATCACTGGTCGATGACTGGCATCGATGTGTGGACCGCTTTCATGGTCTTCAAGTCGCTCCCCCGGTGCTTATGCTACAGCTACATCGCTTCCAGCGGCAAAAGGGAGCTACAATCAAAAATCGTGGAAAGGTTCGACTGGACAATGTCATNGACCGCTTTCATGGTCTTCAAGTCGCTCCCCCGGTGCTTATGCTACAGCTACATCGCTTCCAGCGGCAAAAGGGAGCTACAATCAAAAATCGTGGAAAGGTTCGACTGGACAATGTCATTCGAGTACCAGTTTTCCAGGGGCGAGGCGGCAGCATGGTGCATCATGTGCAGTATACTCTCACTGCATTCATTGAACATCATGGGAACACACCCATCTCGGGCCACTACACCGCGACCCTGGTGCAGGAAAAATTTTGGAATTGTGATGATGGCCGAATCGCTCAAGCCCAACATGTTCTCAAAGATCAACAATCGCGTGACTGTTACGCTCTTTTCTACCGGATTCAACCTGATTTCGGTCTTGAGCGATCATAGCAGCTCAGGGGGGTGTGCATGCTTACAGGTCCTCCGAGACGGTGCGCACTTAGTCGTTCTCTTGTCGAGATGATCAAAAGATCATGAACTTAAGGTTCCGGGCGTCTCTCATAGGCGCCTGCTCAACCCGACGCCTGGTGGAAGTACTCTCCGCTGCGAGGAAAGCTACAAAAGCTGCTACTGCTACTGCTACTGCTACTGCTACTGCTACTGCTACTGCTACTGCTACTGCTGCTGCTACTGCTACTGCTACTGCTACTACTACTACTGCTACTGCTACTGCTACTGCTACTGCTACTGCTACTGCTACTGCTACTGCTACTGCTACTCCTACTACTACTACGACGACTACTACTACTACTGCTACTAATCCTGCTACGGCTCCTGCTGCTACTACTGCTGCTACTGCAGCTACTGCTGCTGCTACAACAACACCACCCACAACAAGTGTACTGTTACTACTACTTACTTGCCACTCCTTCTGCTACATGACAACCACCATTACCTGCAGAGTCCGGGCTCAGTCAAGAAGGCCTGACAGGAGGCATTTATTTTCCTTGTGNACAAGTGTACTGTTACTACTACTTACTTGCCACTCCTTCTGCTACATGACAACCACCATTACCTGCAGAGTCCGGGCTCAGTCAAGAAGGCCTGACAGGAGGCATTTATTTTCCTTGTGCGCAATGGCAGAATCAGAACCGGAAGCTATTGCCAATTTGACTGTGGACTACAAAATCAAGACAGTGATCGGGGTGTCCGAGAAGGGTTCATTCTTTGTGTTACTTGGCTGGTCTTTGGAGTGTGAGTGTATGCAAAGGTGAATTTACAGCATTCCTGAGACCTGACTATACTTAGGACGGCTCATGGCAACGGTCCCAATGGTCCTGTGCAAGGACGCACAGATGCTGTCAGTGGGCCTACACCCGTGGGGTTCTGAAATACTGTCATATTGTCAAGTGAGCTGAGTGTCACTGTAGTTTGGTTGCATGCAGTCCANGGCCAGCGAGCTACAACTCGAGTTGAGCGCCCATGCATACAAGGCCAAACTCCAGGTCGAGATGAAGACCCGTGGAGAACCCACGCAAGTCCGCCGATCCAAAACTCTGATCAGCATGGCAATGGGGCATGATGCAGCCACCCCGACAGCCCCCGACGTGTCTGCAGTCCTCAGTCCTGCTGTCTCAGAGCAGGCACTGCACGAAGGGATTGTGACAGAGGCTCCATCAGTCCCCAGTCCTGATGTTGAGGGTCCTGCTGTTGAGCATCCCCATGCCCCGATCAACTGGGAGTTGCTGCAGTAC
>BGNK01004481.1:1592-20478 GCA_003297005.1 Symbiodinium sp. clade A Y106
AGTGTGTGACTGCATCAATTCCATTTGATTCTATACATTATGAGAATGCTTTATATATCTGCATTTTGCATATATAAAGCTTCAGTCCGCTTGCAGCTGCGAATACCTTATCCGAACAAGGCAGACAGATTTTTTAGGATGAACGCACGGGCAGGTTGTTAGCTCTCGGATGCCAGATGGAGGGTACTCGCTTCGTTCTTGGGTGAAACTACAGTCGTGCTTCCTCCACTGTAGGCCCAAGACGTGAGCACCTTGGACAGTTTCTTCGTATGTTCCACAAGATACGGGCAGCTGAATGGCATCAAATTTGGGCAGGCGACTTCAATGCCCACATTGCGAAGGACGAACCAGTTGCTGATAGCATCGGTCGTCGGGGACTTGGCACCTCCACAACAGTCGGGGGAAGGCTGGTCCGGGAAGCGCTGGCGGGCACGCAGGCGATCCTTTTAGACTCACTCTTGCCGATCAAGCATAGAGGAACATGGAGGCATAACGTATCCGGACGGTTTTACGAACTCGACTTCTTTATCGGCGACACATACTTTCGTGATGCGGTTCAGCCTGGCGCATGCACTTTCACGGGAGTGTCGGACCATCATGGAAAACGTCTCTTCTTCCATGTGGGCTCCACTGTGGCCCGCGCTGCTCGTTTGAAACGTCGCAAGCTTTGGCGGGGCATGCATGCACGTGAACATGCTCAAGCGGCGTAGTCCACGTTGCGCACTCCGATTTTCCGCAGAGTTTGATGAAAGCCACCCATATCTCCATGATCCATGTGTTCCTGAATGTGACGACATAAGTGCTTCACGTAACGCGCACGACAATTCTTTGCAAAATCCTTCTTGCGTCTCTTGGCAACACGATGGGCCTGCATCGCCTCCGTCTGGTCTTCGGTGTTCTGCGTACATCTGACCTTAGTCCACGTGTCGCGCACCACGGTCTCCAACTGCTCAAGTCGAAGTTTGTCCTGGGGTGCGTAAGGACTGCTGAGTGAGCGAAAGCTGGAAGAACCTGCTACCTGAGTAACTGCTTCCCGCATCACCAAAGAGAGATCTCCCCAGGAAATGCTAGGCAGTGGCGGCGCCTGCGGCTCTTGTGGAGATGCCAAGTGGTGCGTAGCAGGCTGCTTGCTTTTGTAGCGACGCCTACCAGTGACGTGATCAGTGCCAATTTCTACGATCGCCGGAGGAAGGATGGAAGCCCGTCGTTGGCAGCTTGATCCGCAGCTTCGTTTCCAGCATTGCCGGTGTGACCACGAATCCAAACCCAAGAAACCAGAGAACGCTGCTGTAACTTGTGTAACAAATGTCTTGCCCTTGAGATGATGCTCCGATTCGCGTTACCATTCCAAAGACCCGCCCGGTCTTAGCGGCGTACTCGCTGTCATAATGAGTGATCACCTGACGTAGTGGTTCATGAAATGACAATGCAACTGTAGTGCATGCAAAATGCCGAATAGCTCTGCGGTGTTGTTTGTGGCACGCACCTGAGCAGGAACAGGTCTGCTAAACACCTGCTTCTGTTGTGTTTGAAAGAAAGGCCACAAGGCCCCAGCCTGCGCTCCTGCTTGCTTTTTTCGCAGAACCATCCGTATAGCAATGTAACACATCCTGAGCTGTATCACCACATCCCTCTGGGAACTGCTCTCTGACAGTGTTGTCAGGCAAAGGCACATCCTGACCGGCAAGCACAGATTCCACAAAGGCTGCATATTGTTGTCTGGCCTCCACTGCACACGGTGAAGAACCCAACGAGGATGGCTGGCGTAGTTTCAGTCTTAAACAGATGCGGGGCCACAACAGAAGCATTTGTCAAGGTAAGTCCCCTGAGGCACAAGTCGTTTTGGATGCAGTGGCTCAGGGGCCGGTAGCGTCTTTGGGTTGGTTGCCGAGTCGTATTGAATTCGAGCAAGCTCTGTCCGCACTCAAAGAAAGTTCACCAGGCAAGGACGCTGTTACGGCGATTATGATGCGACATAGTGGTGTTCGGGCCGAGGAGCAGCTCTATGGGATCATATGCTTGCTGTGGAAATCGCCACAAAACCAATGGGAGGAGCTCATCAAAGCGGGGCTTGGAGTCATGTTGTTCAAGTCTGGTGACAAGAAGTCGTTGGACAACTACAGGTGTATAGTTCTGCTTTCTATGCTCTCTAGGCTGTTGGGCAAAATCGTGGCGAAGCACATTTCGCAATATGCAGAGAAGCACGGTTTCTTCTCAAAGTTTCAGTTTGGGAACCGAAAGCACCGTTCCGTTTGCGATGCACTTTTTGTGGTCCGAATGGTGCTGGAGCTTTCAGCGGAGACGGCCCATCTTCAAGAAGACACTGAAGATTTTGACGACCATTTGGCGGTAGTCAGTAGTCCTTTTTGACATACGGAAGGCTTATCCGAGTGTGGATCGTGATGCTGCCTTTTTGCTTTTAGGGAGATTGGGTTTTCCGCCGGAGCTGTTGCAGATCCTTCGCTCTCTTCATGATGGAACAGTTTACGAGATTATTTCCAAGCAGGGACTCAGTACTCCGCACACGCTGGACCGTGGTTTCCGGGAAGGTTGTTGCAATTCTCCTGGTTTATATTCTCTCTATCGTGATACGGTGATGAAACAATTTCGCAAGCAGGCGTTGAACTTGTTACGGGAGCAGAATTTGCAGGCGGTCACTTTGCGGCATGTTTGGGGACGGCCTTTCCACAAAACGTGTTTACAAGCCCAATCAGAAATATGGCGCGGCAGATGCGCAGAAACTCTTGGACATTACCTTTGCTGATGATACATCTTTGCTTTGTAGAGAAAGAGCCAGACCACTTCTAGAAGATCACAACAAAGTACTCTCCGTGCTTAGAATAGTTTAAGGCTTCGAAGACCAAGTGTTTGCTCGTGAGTTCCAATCTCCCTTCGGTAGACTTCAAGGGGTCAGCGAGACTGCTCGGTGGTTGGCTTTCGCACACAGGTTTACATGAGAAAGATGACAAAGAACGTCTTGCAGCTGCCAGACGGGTTTGGTCAAAGTTAAATCGCCTAGGTACTGTTTGCCGGATCGTGTGGTAGGACGCTTGATTGAAGCTGCCGTGGTTCGATCGCTGATTTTTGGGGTGGAGACGCGGGCGGTCGGACATCGTACACTGCAGGAATGGCAAGTTTTTCTCAACGGCGTTGTCCGAGGCGCGCTGCATGTTCGTCTGTCAAGGATGCATGAGGACCAGCAGACGGCGGTTGATCTCTTGCGCAGACTTGGCCTTGCTTCTGTTTCCATGTATGTCGCCAGGTCGCAGCTAAGATATCTGGGACATGTTGCTCGTCTTCCTCAGGGACGAGTAGAGCCCATGATACTGTTTGGCTGGCTAAAACAGGAAGCGAAGTTGCCGGCTAAACCGAAGTACGCTGCCACACTTGCGCAACCTTGGCGACGCGTATGCGAGATCTTGACGTTTACAGAGGTCCCGAAAGCGGATTGGCCGCAGCAGTGGTTTCACGTGGCAGCGAAAGATGATGGCGCGGAATGGGAGAAGGTCATTGCGCGGTGGTGGTCTGAACAGCATATGAATTTGGGTCAAGATACGTGGGAAGCCCACCACAGAGATGCAGCATGATGCAGCTCGCGAAGGTCGACGAACGGCAGCAGCTGAACGTGCACGTGAGGAGCTGGGAGTCATTATACAGCATGATGGTCGTTACAAGTGCGGTTTTGAAGGGTGCAGCAAGCTAGGTTCTCTTCGGACTATGAGGACGCATGTGGTGGCGTGCGAGTCTTTGACAGTGGAGCAAAGACAGGCTCAAACTTCTGTTCGTGAAGGTAACACAGCTAGACAGTCTGAACAGGGCGCTCCGCGCCGTGCTGCGTCCAGGCCCGTCGTCACTCAGTCGGTCACCAGGAGAAGGGTTTCGAGCAAGCAGCGACCAGATGCGATGGGACCATGCACGTCGGTGAATTGCAAAAAAATTTGATCCGGTGCAGTGTCTTGCAGATTTCAAGGCTCGTACGAGAAATACTCAACCTATGACGCTCACTGATCTGCCGGCGCCTGCGGTTCCGTCGGATTGGCCTGCTCTGGTCTGCCCCTTTTGCACAACGCCACAGACGGACAAAACGTCTTTCACTCGTCATACCATGGGGTGCAAACATATTCCCTACTTAGATTGGCTTTGGCGTGTGAGGGCGACACAACAAGACGCTGTGCAGGGGCAATTCCCCTGTGAGCACTGCGGCGCTCGCTTTCTTCACGCAAAAGCTGCAAGAAGACATGGTGTTGTGTGCAAAGAACGGCGACAGTTGTTTCAGCTTCCGGTCAGTTTACGGCAGTGGCAAGATGACTGAGGTTTGTTTGCACAGCCAGGGTGCTGTTCCGCGTTTCTGTTTCTGCATGAAGTTTTGCATGCATTTATTGCTGTGCTACAGCCATTTTCTTTCCCATTTGGTGGCTTCTCGTGTAGCCCTCGGTGACCAGCCATGCCCACGTTACAGGAGTCGCTTGAGGCTGCCAAGGAGAGTCAGCGTGCGCAAGAGGCGCGGCCCCACAAGAGATCGCGCCCTTTTGGTGCGGTTCACTCGCAGTCGATGCCGATGATCTTAGTGCTATGATGTTGCGGTCGCTTCGTCTGAGCTCACAGTTGGCGGACAAGGTTGAGGGTGCGGTGGCGGCCACGAACCTGGTTGTCATTGTCCATGATTCCAAGTACAAGGAGACGATTCATTCCGCCATTCAGAACTGGTTGCAGGCGAAGCCAGAGTATGACTCCAAGCAACCTGATCATCCGTGTTGTGAGAAGAAGCTGTTTGTGTTCGCGACGGTCTCGGAGGTTCTCTCGGGCGAGTTCAAGGAGTCGGAGGCCGTTCAAGTGCTTTCTGACTTGCAGAAGTTTCAGACGGAGGAGCTCGCGAGGTGGGTTGCGGCTGGCCGTCCTCGGTTTGCGCATCCGAAGGAGAACAGACCATACCTGAAATGCCTGGGCGACTGGGCGAACTACACCGCATCGCGACCGGACTTTTCAGCGCAGTCAGTACTCACAAAGGTTCGTGTCAATCTTTTGGACATTTTCAAAACAAGGTTCATGGTGGTCAGCGTGCTTGCCAGTTCTTTCAAGAACTTGAAGCTGGTAATGCACCTCTTACACGTGGGGAAAAGCGAACAGCTATGTATCACTTTACTGTCAACGAAGAGCTCGCGGTGCTCAACGCAGATGCACATGTGCAAAGGCGACACGGTATCCGTGATATCTCTTTTCTTCCATGTGCACAAAGCCGTCAATGAGTATTGCGTTCTCGCATTTGCAAACAGCAATGTCGCTTGCTTGCATTCTTTTACAGTCGACAACAGTGGCTCTAGCACGCGAGCTACCAAGCTGTCAGAGACCAGTAATGCAAAGCTTCAGGAAGATGTTGATGAGCACAACAAACATGCGGCTGTACGTGGCAGGCACTTCATTACTGATATCTACAAGCCTGATTGTGCGTTTTGCCAGCAATCTGTTGCGAGGAGCTATCTTAGAACATGGATGAAAAGAGATTGCAAATCTGCTCCTGCTGGTACTCCTGCCCGTAAAGGTCTACCGATGCATGTGGTATCATGTTCTTTTGGGCTGGCGGCAACCTTTGGTTCGGTTACGACAGCTTCGTAAGGTCCTACTACACCGCATCGCCGCTCCGTAACATTGCAACGAAACCGACTATGTTGATCACGGCAGGTGCTGCCCACTACAAGTATGGATTGGAACTTGGACCGTGTGACAAGAAGTTTGAAGACCAATTGCGCGGAAGCGTTTTGCAAGCTTTGTGGCGTGGTCGATCGGCTAAATCTGCAGACATTGCTCCTGCGCTTTGTCACAAGGAACATGTTTTTGACCCTTTTCAACTTCGGCCTACTCAGCCGTTCATTGTGGCCCGCCGGCAACTACGGAAAAATCCTCACTTCAAAAAGCTTTGGTTGCACATCTGGCATGACACAGTTGATGCGCGCTCCAAGTTTAAAGATGGCCGTTCGAACTCTGTTGGATAATTGGCGGCCAACTTACAAGTTGCATGTAATCACCTACAGTGGTCTTGGATGTCACTGTTTGAGTTTCGGATCCCTGTTGGTCATGGACATACTGTGACCTTGACCTTTTTTGCCAGCACACGGACGGCTATTTCAACCATATGGTTCGCTTTGGTGCTTCGCGCATGCTTTGGGCACGAGCATCGGCCAATCGAACGGAATTAGGTGGTTTACACCCAGGAGTCGACAAGGTGGGCGGCCTTGAAGTTTTTTTCGTCGTCCCGCCTTCAAGAATACGATGGTGGTATCTTGCGCTCAATTCCGGCTTGCACTGTGTACACGCAGCAGACTCTTTATCGAACAAGACATGGGATCATCCTGCCTGCCCTTACTGTTGGCAGCAAGAAAAGAGCCTTGAGCATTTGTTTTGGCATTGCTTATCTTGGCAACACATCAGGCTGCATTTTCTTGATCCCCGTCAACTTCGTGATGCCCTTTGACTTCCAACCTGCACCTTGCGTACAAGTATCTCTGTCATCACTCCACAGGAATCTGCAGCTATTGTTGCCAAGCATAGCGCTGATCATCTTGATGGTTTTTTGATTCCTTTGCACACATGCCTTTTTCCTGCCACTATTCAAGAAATGATGGTGGAGATCAACAAGGCTCGCAAACAAGCTAAGACTACATCCCCATCTGATGACTTTGATCCTTCAAAAGTCTCAAGACCGGACCGGCAGAAGCAGCCCGCTTCTCAAATGATGTGCCGGCCTTTACAATCTGATGCAAAGCCGGCTGTAAACGCTCCTTTTCGCGATGAGCTTGGACCCCTTCTATCTCCCTCCAAGAGGCCCGGTGGATCCAAGTGTCAATACGGACAGAAGGTCAAAGCGAACGGACTCTTCGGAGCAGTCATCACTCAAAGGTTCGCGTCATTTTTTTGGACCTTGTCAAACCGAAGTTCATGCTGCTCAGCATGTTTGCCAGTTCGTTCAATAACTTGAAACTGGTAATGCACCTCTTACACGTGGGGAAAAGCGAACAGCTATGTATCACCATTATGCCATACTGTTAACGAAGAGCTCGCCGTGCTCAGCGCAAATGCACATGCGCAAGGGTGACACTGCATCCGTGATTCTCTTTTCCTCAATGTGAGTGGTGTCACAAAGCCATCAGTGAGTATTACAAAATTTTACGGTGCGGCCTTAAGGCCGGCCGCTACACCCCAGGGTCGCTCCACAGGGCAGTGCTTCAAGAGTGTTGGAGTCACACTGGTCACACCCCAGTCCTTGCCCGCGCAGTGGCAAGCCGAATGTGACTGAACGAATCAGTGCAAGCCGTCTTGTGGATGATCAAAAGTGCGAGATTCATGTTTGCATGTTGTTTTCTTGGTTTCTCACGGCACCAGGACGATTGTGATAATTACTTTACCTTCGGAGTATCTTATTGAACTATAAGTGTGTTTAATCGTACTTGCATCGGCTATCATACTCGAATATATTAAGATGACAATCAATTATGTCAGTTTCTTGTAACACAGTAAGGTCTGTTGCATTTCGTTACACGACTGATGACACGAACCCTACTTGCGCGTTGACGTCATGGGTTGTTTTCGATTGGATATAGCGGACAGAATCGGAAGGCAATAAGAATGTCATGGCACGCAAAAAATTAAGGACAAAGTTTGCTGAATACCTTGCAGGATGGACTCACAGGATCTGCATGGGGTGACTGGGCCAACTACACCGCGTCGCCGCTCCGTGCCGCGGCCTGAACCAGTACGCGCTTGAGATGCGCAGCCGTGAGCTCAACAACGGCCGCATGGCCATGTTTGCAGCCATCGGCATCATCGCCGCCAACATCTACACGGGCAAGGATGTCATCGAGCAGTTCGGCTTGGCCTGAGCGAAAGATGTGGAACCAAGGCTTTGACGTGCCGACAGGTGATTTCCGATGCTAGGATGCCTGCGTCATTATGTATAGAACCTCGACGCTAACAAAAACCGCACGCGCGCTTGAGCCTTGCAATGCTGCCTCGATCCTCCCATGTTGGTTGTCTGACCAGGTAGAGTCGGAGTTCATGTGCAAGTTCTACCGCGGGCTTTTGCAGGCTCTTGCAGAGTAAGGCTTAGGCGCCACTGCAAAGATGCCCTCAAGTGGTGGCCCCAGGATCTTGACGCCGTCAAGAGTTGAGTTTGGTCTGGTAGCGGCACGAAGGTGTTAGGTATCCTTGGGCCCTTGGGTGGCTGGGCATCGAGGCCAGAAGACCGCTTTGGCCGTCGCTGCTGGCGCGGCGGCCACGCTGGCCACTACGGCTGCCAGGGCTGCAACGAACAAACTGTATATTGGCCTCGGACAGGGTGTTCGCACGAGTTTCAGACGAGTATCTCCAAGCCCAGCGAAGCTAAAGACGGGATCCGCGATCAGCTCCCGACCCTGGTTATGAAGATGCATCCCTAGCTCTCGGTTGACTCGGAATCGGATGCGTAAAAGCCACGTGTTGAGGCCTTCATCCAAAGCGGCCCAGCTGCTCAGGCCCTCCGATGCCACCAGGTTTCTCGTTAGTTTCGGGGGGCTCCGCCGTGGGAGGCTCCGGAGAGAAGTAGCGTGCAGCTACGCGGCCGGGCGGCTGCACAGACCAGCGCGACAGGCCCCCGCGGTCTTTGCTCCAAGGGCGCTTGATTCAGGAGCGTATCAAATTGCAGTTGCCGCACCGCTGTGTGACGACTCTACCCGCCCATGCTTGGAAAGCAAGCTTCACATGAACCTAGGCTGAAGACTCGGACGTTATCGGTGTGTGCTGTCAGGTAGCGGTGCGCCAGGCCTCGTTGGCTGTACGGCAGCTACAGCATCAGCCGCTCAAAGAGCACTAGGTTCTCGGGATCAGACAAAGTCCTAAAGTGGAAGCACTCAGCAGATGGGCTTGATGGAGTAGTGGAGGCATATGGGCAGAAGACAACCCGTGCAAGTAGAAACTCAGCATCTTGGTGGAACACCGGGGATGCTTGTCTGTAAGCACTGTTGCCCCCGGGCGCGGGATGTGGACAGGTGCTTGAACATGGGGCTTTTCCAGACCACACCATAGTACAAAGAGCAGCTTCGTGGTTTAACCTTCAGCCCACGGCATCCTTGCCCAGCTCCGACCCCAAGAAGCTTGAATAGGGACCTGAAGCTTCTAGCCCTCCACAGGAATCACGGCTGAGGAGTTGAAAGAATCAGTGAAAGAATCGCTCTAATTGCGTCGGAGCTTCCAGGCGCTTCTCGCGTCGCAGCTTCGCGGCAAGGACTGAGCCTTGTGTCGTTGGATGACACGTATTGGGCTGCGGAATTTGCACGGGCATCGATCGGGGCAGTCTTCGACTCTTCGAGCGGCGGACTCGGGACCAAGAGTTTAGGGTTTCTTCGGACCTGGGTAAATGTCTGAAAGAGGAATGCTGAGCGCCTCGAGAATCTGAGTGCCGAGGGAGTGATGGCTCAGATCCACCTGAGAAATCTTGCACGGTTCCTTCTTGTGTTTCTAGCTCACAGGCAAAGGCACGAAGCTGCTCGGACATGCAGAGGTTTCAGGTCTGAGGACGGGGAGAGTGACCCCTCTCCGACACCTTTTGCACCATGGCGCAGGTTCCCAGGCAGCTCCACAGTAAACAGGAACACCTTCAGAGCCTATAAATTAGGGTCTATAAGGTTTCTGGCTCCCCTTAAACCCTAAACCCTTATAGGGTTTTCGGCTTCTCGGGCCGTTTAGGGTTTGGGGCAAATCCTCAGACAGTCGGCCCTTCCCGTGGCTGTCGCAGGCCAGCCAGAGCCGCAAGTCCCAGGCCAGGCCCAGCCGGTTTCTGACGTCTGCTAAACTGCCAAAAGGTCAGGGTAGTATCATTGTTAGTGTTACTATTGCTATTATTCTATCATGTAGTATTAATGTATTTGTTACTACTATTATTACCATTACTAGTACCATTACCATTACCAACACTATTAGTAGCTATTACAATAATGCAACAATAGCTGTTATTGTTATTGTTATCGTTATTCTCATCATTATTGTTATTACTATTGTTACTGTTGTGATCATTGGTGTTCTTGTGATTATCATTCTTATATATGTGAAATCATTGTGTTCATTATTCCCCACCCTCGGTGTGGGGTTGTTAGATTTTAAAGTCAGCCATTACTCCTCGCCCGCTGAGACTACCTCCTGGAGTGCCCAACCCCACAGACTACCGTGAGACTCCCTGGTAGGGTGGGGATGTTCGAAGTAAAATAATTGTTGATGTTGTTATTGTTATTGCTAGTGGAAGTGTTAATATTGATTCCTTATTGTTGTAATGCTAGTTGTTGTTATTATTCTTGTCATTTTCATTTTAGTTATTCTTATTGTTATTGTGATTATTATTAAGCTTATTGTTAATGTTGTTGTTGTTGTCATTATTATGGTTATCTGCCTTCTTAATAGTATTCTTTTTGTTGTTGTTTGTGTTATTGTTAATGTTATTGCTATCCTTATCATTGTTGTTGTTTTGTTTGTTGTTTGTACTATTGAGATATTACTGTTATTATGAGCATTGTTGTCACTATTCTCATGATTGTCATTATTTTTATCGTCAATATTGTTATTATTGTTGTTAGTATTACTACTATCACCATTGCTATTCTTATTTCTTACTCTTATTCTTGCTATCATTACTATCATTATTAGCACAATTATTGTTACTCTTGGTATTTTGCCATTATTGTCATTGCTGTTGGGGGTTTGGGATTTAAGAGCAAGGGCTCAAGTTCGCAAGGTTTAGGGCTATCAGGCGAGGTGGTGAGGAAAGAGTCAGGATGTTCCATGCAGTAGGCCCTTGGAGGCGTCGCTCAGTCCCAGTGCCCCCTAATGATCCTAGTGCGCAGCCCCACGTCATATCGTTGCCGCACGACACGGAAGGTGGTCGTCAGCGCCTTTGAGAATGAGCTCGGCGTACAGGCTCCGATTCTTTGGTCTTTGCGAGGAGTCTTTAAGTCCTCAACTTGAGCCTTTCCATGTGATATGACCACTGCCTCTGTGCTGCTGCGCACAGAGCTGGAGCTGCAGGCACCTTTCGGGTTCTGGGACCCCATTGGTTTCACCGCAGATGGCGACGTCGACGCCTTCAAGCGCCGACGGGCCACCGAGCTGAAGCACGGTAGAATTGCGACTGGGCTGCTTAACAAAGAGCCTGTAAACATCTGTACTGTACACCTCACAGCATCCCCCAACTCCAAAATCCGAAACCGGCTGAGGCCATGCTGGCGACAATGGGCTTCATGACCCCGGAGCATCTCGTACGCAGCGGCCCTTTCCGGAGCCATGTAGCTATGTCGTATTGACAAGAAATTCGAATCGCCGCAAAGACACATAATTACAGACCAGGTAGTGTCAACATGCGCCAGCAATTAGTCGGGTGGTGGCTCCAGAGGGAGTGGGGCATGATTGCGAACATATGGCTTAATTCATAGCTGCCGAGGATCACCGGCAAGTTCCCAGGATACTTGTCGCCATCCATGGATTTGAAGTTCGCAGACATCCCGAACGGCCTTGCAGCCATCGGAAAGGTGCCCGTGGCGGGCTGGGCGCAGATCTTGGCGTACATGGCCTTCTGCGAGATCTCCCAGAAGCAGATCCCGGGCACCCCGGCGTATGATGGCGACTTCGGCTGGAAGGTGATCACCTCTGACGACCCGGAGATCAAGAAGAAGAAGTTGAACTCCGAGATTGCAAACGGCCGGCTGGCCATGATGGGCATTATTGGCCTCTTCTTCCAGGACGGACTCACCGGCTCCCCTTGGGGCTACTGGGCCGGCAACCCCAGNAAGAAGAAGTTGAACTCCGAGATTGCAAACGGCCGGCTGGCCATGATGGGCATTATTGGCCTCTTCTTCCAGGACGGACTCACCGGCTCCCCTTGGGGCTACTGGGCCGGCAACCCCAGCTCTTTCTGGAAGGCCTTCGAGAATGAGCTCGGAGTGCAGGCACCTTTCGGATTCTGGGACCCCATCGGCTTCACTGCCGACGGTGACGTCGACGCCTTCAAGCGCCGCCGCGCCACCGAGCTGAAGCATGGCCGAATTGCCGCTTCTTCTGAAAGAGCGCTTTCGTCTTTTGTCTTTTCGGTTCTGTATGATTCGGATGGAGATGGGGCCACATGCCGGCATCGTCCAGGTTGGTAGTGCAGTTGAAGAGCTCAGGCCATGCTTGCAACCATGGGCTTCATGACTCCAGAGCAACTCCGGCCGCAGTGGGGGCGGCAAGTACTTGTACCGTCGTCGAGGAATTCGAACGGATTCGGGAGATGTTGTCCGAGAGTTTTCTGTATCTTTGCAAGCTTCGGGAAAGAGCGTTTGAGACAGTCTTTGGATAGCCGTAGCTTCACGACATGCCTTCTCGCCCATCGGAAGTGATTTCGCGTTGACTTCCAAGGATCACCGGCAAGTTCCCAGGATACTTGTCGCCATCCANCTTCTCGCCCATCGGAAGTGATTTCGCGTTGACTTCCAAGGATCACCGGCAAGTTCCCAGGATACTTGTCGCCATCCATGGACTTGAAGTTCGCAGACATCCCGAACGGCCTTGCAGCCGTCGGAAAGGTGCCCGTGGCGGGCTGGGCGCAGATCTTGGCGTACATGGCATTCTGCGAGATCTCCCAGAAGCAGATCCCGGGCACCCCGGCGTATGATGGCGACTTCGGCTGGAAGGTGATCACCTCTGACGACCCGGAGATCAAGAAGAAGAAGTTGAACTCCGAGATTGCCAACGGCCGGCTGGCCATGATGGGCATTATTGGCCTCTTCTTCCAGGACGGACTCACCGGCTCCCCTTGGGGCTACTGGGCCGGCAACCCCAGCTCCTTCTGGAAGGTTGGCGGCCGTTCCGTGTGTTTCGTTGATGACGTGGTGCAGTGTAGGACTCCTCCCTTTCCTGATTTCCTCTGAACCCCGTCCTTCCTTTCCTCGACAGCTTTGGACTCCAATCCTCGGGAGGCCTTCGAGAGCGAGCTCGGTGTTCAGGCGCCGGTGGGTTTCTGGGATCCTGCCGGCCTGAGCCGCTCTGCTACACGACGTCTATCTACAGGTAGGTTTTATGAACATTTCCCTCTGCGTGTACATGCACATGCACATGTATGTACATGTCACACACATGCACATCGAAATATAGACTTATAGGCATAGACATAAGCGTTAGCATGGACGTAGACATAGACATACGCATGGACATAGACATATAGTCTTGCACCATTGCATGCATGCATATGTGCAGGAGGACATGTGTACATACATACGCAGATACTGCTGCCTTCGCACAGACATGCAGATTTTGTGACCATAGATCTGAGCCCGCAGAGGACTGCCGCCAACCTTTGTCGGCTGGTCAGTGCAATTCGTTAAGGGAAATTGCCATCAGTCGCTGCTATGCCTGTCATCGCCATGAGCCATCATACTGCGTACGTGGTTTGTGTATTCGTTGCCATTGCCGAAGTGGCTACTGTTCTTGCCCTGGGCACACGGTCATAATTTTGTTTGCCTCGAGGGAAACCACAAACGTCCTGGACTCGCAATCACTTGCTTCGTGCTCAGACAACTTTACCATCTCATCCTTTGACGTCGTCAACGGCTCGGTGCAGGGCTGCAGCAGTGACTCCAAGTGGTGGCAATGGCAGTAGTAGCAGTAGTCGTAGTACTGGTAGTAGTCGTGCTTGAGAAACAGACTGAAAGGTTTGGGGCGAATGGACACCACGGCTGGTCCGACTGGTTGAGGATCACAGCAGAAACTTTTGTCCTCCCAGGTTCCGATGGCAGCGTGGAGAACTTCAAGCGCCGACGCGCCACGGAGCTCAAGCACGGTCGCATTGCGACCTTGCTGCCTTGGCTTTCGCTTTCTTCAGGGCTCTGGTGTATCACGGGAGGAGATCGAAGTTGCATCTCAAAGCCCTTAAGCCTTTCTCTTCTGTGGGTTTTGCTTTGGAAAAGGTAAGGAAGCTTCTCCGAAGAGTCCCGTATTGCCAGCAGAGCAGTTGAGCGTAAGAGCCATGGCCTTGACCGGAAGCACCCGGAACAGAGGCGATGCTGGCCACGATGGGTTACATTACGCCGGAGCATCCTGGCTGCAGATGGGAGGATGGGAGGCTGGAAGCTCGTTTGCGTGCTGGGTTTAACCTGCAAAGCCTGCACGGCCGCCCTGGGCTTCATCAGCAACGGCTCCTAGGAGCCAGGTGGAGCCTTAAGAGCTCACTTGTTGAGTGGCGAAAATAAGGCAGGAAAATCTCAGCAGGAACTAACATAGGGAATCAAGAGCCATGGTTCACTGCTTCGGATACCTTTCTGGCGGGCTTTGGGATAGGTGGTGCTTCCTCGGACGTAGTTAGGTGCAGGCAAAGCAGTCCTGTGAGTCATTGCTTAGTCGCATCTTCGCCTTTGCGTAAGGATCACCGGCAAGTTTCCGGGCTACTTGAGCCCATCAGCCGGCTTGAAGTTTGCCGATGTGCCCAACGGCCTTGCGGCGATCTCTAAGGTGCCTGCTGGGTAGATGGGTTTTCGATGCACACGATTCTTCATCTCCTCAGTGTAACAAGGCCCCGCTTTGGCCCCTTTCAAGGACAAAGATGCTTGAGTTAAAGCGCTTTGTTTTTCATTTCCTGACGCGAACACCCGATCTTGGGTTTGGGATTTCGGGTGGTGTTACAGCGTCGGGCATGGGTCTTCAAACCTTGCGAAGCTTCGTCCTTCGGACTCTGTTTCTTCCTCTCCTTTTTCCCGCCTGCGGTTCACACCGAACTGAAGCGGGTGAGGAGCTGGGTTTCTTGCCTCTTTCTAAAAATACACTTATGCAACTTGGAGAAGCCATGCATCCAAGTGTCTTTGCCAATCCTGCAGTTGGAGGTTCCACAGGCTGGTTGGGGGCAGATCTTGCTCTACATGGCCTACTGCGAGGCCGATTGTTTTGCAACTGCTTCATGATCGGGGCATAAAGAAATGTTGCTTCGTATGATAGGGTGCATCAAATGCCAGCAATTCTCACCACGGGACTGCAGAGGAACTTGGATCTTTATGATGTTCCGGTGGGCTTGACAGATGCTGGCAGCTGGAAGCCGGCCCTGCGTAGGTTTTAATGACTCGCGAGGTGTTATTTTTGTCATGTTTGGTCAGGCCTCGCAGACCCAAGAGCCCGGAACCGCAGCTTATGCCGGGGACTTCGGTTGGAAGGTGCTGACCTCCAGCGACCCGGCAGAGAAGACGAAGAAGCTGTCACTTGGCATTGACTGAGTACTGAGTACGATGTTGGAAGGTGTCATGCTGCCGGCATGCATCATGCCTTGCTGCAACTGCTACGCGGCAGCCTCAAGGAATGCAGAGCTTGCGAACGGAAGACTGGCCATGATGGCCATCATTGGCATGTTCCTCGAAGGAGTTAATCTTTCTGCGAAGTTGCTTCGTGCTTCTGTGCGAATGGTGTCGTATGGGTTTTGGAGTGATTGGAAGGGTTGGTTTGATCAGATGGGATCGTGCAGCTTCGTGTCCGACTCCTTCGATGCAGAGGACCAGGTTGAAGTGTCTATGTTGTGCATTTGAGGTTCTTCCAGGATGGACTCACAGGATCCGCCTGGGGTGACTGGGCCAACTACACCGCGTCGCCGCTGCGCGCCGAGCCGGTGTCCGNGCGCAACCGTGAGCTCAACAACGGCCGCATGGCCATGTTCGCAGCCATCGGCATCATCGCCGCCAACATCTACACGGGCAAGGATGCCATCGAGCAGTTCGGCTTGGCCTGAGCAATTCCTGAGCAACTTATGCCAGCAGAGTGAGCTCGTTCTTCTCGACGGGTAGGAGTAGCGACAGCGCAGCTCAGAGAGGCCCGGACAGCCTAACACCACACAGCCCTAAACCCGCATTTGCGAAGCCAAAACCTCTAACCCGCACACCCTTTTAAAGAGCTGCCACGCGAATGCGCGGCTCAGCACGCTTTGGCCCGTCAACGGCAGTGTACAAACCTGTGCAGCAAGCTCGCTTTAAAGGACTCGCACTGCTCCGTGCATTTCAGATCTTGGGTCAGGTTTTGGATGCAGGCCTCTGGGGAACACTGAACCAGGGTGAAGAACCAGCCAGCTAATTCCTGTTTCCTGTCGTAACAGCTTTTGTGTAGACACATGTAAAATGATAGCCTCAAGGCATCCACCGGGAAAGCAGCCAACTGAGTAGGTTCCGCAGGATCTCCATCTCAGCACCGAGCACGGAAGCAATTCCACATCGCTTCATTTTTTGGATTGTTGCCTGACTTGGACTACCGAAGGCTTTTGTAGGCTCTTGCAGAGTCTGGCTGGTCTAGTTTTGTTTTCCTTCCAGCCACTGCAACGATGCCCTCAAGTGCTGGCCCCAGCATGAGCATGTGGGGCTAAGGGCGTCCAAGGATCTCGAGCATTCGGATATGCCCGAAAGGAGCTGGCTTCCTGTCTTGAGGCTTCTTTGGTGCACTCCCCTAGAACCAAGTCTGCGCACTACTGAACGGTGCAGCGACGTGGAGGATGTACTTTATGGTACCATCTGAACAGATATGATATTTGTTTATTCATAGGATTAATATTCATTTCAGTATCGTTTTGCACATGTACATGATACTTATAACCAGTCGTATGTTTCTGATGTGCTTGGTGCGCTCTTGTTGTTGCTGCAGTTGTCGCTGATATTCATGCGGTTGTGCAGTTGTGCCGTTGCTGCTGCTGTTGTTGCTGCTCTTGCTGTTGGTGTTGCTGTTGCTATTGCCTTTGCTGTGGCTGCTCCTGCCACCACCACCACCACGACGACGACAACTATTACTACCGCTACTGCTGCTACTGCGATTGCTACTGCTACTACTGCTGCTGCTGCTACTGCTACTGCTACTGCTTCTATCAGACCAGATGATCGCGCACACGCCCAGCGTCCCGCCAAGGCCAGAAGACCGCTTTGGCTGTCGCCGGCGCGGCGGCCACGTTGGCCACAACGGCCACCAGGGCTTCAGATGCCGTGGTTTTGGGGCAATTTCTGGAAATTCGATGAATGATTGCTCTGGGTTGACAAGCAACGTCTGAGACCTGCGCTGCAGATCTCACTTTCCGGTTTTGGGGCACTTTCTTGTTGAATCCGAAGGTAGGTTCAAAGCTTTAGATGGACACAACGGTGAGATCGTGAAGCGAGCCCCTGGCTTGGTCGCCAAAACCGAAGCTAGAGCTTCAAGACAGGAAAGGTGAAAGGCCGCATTTTCAAGCCGAGGCCTTCGTCCAAAGCGGCCCAGCTGCACAGGCTGGCGGGGCCGCGGGGCCGCAGCATTTCCGCAGTTTCAGTTCCCCCGTTCCTGGGAAACTGCACGCGCTTGGCGAAGGCGGCCCCGGAGAGAAGTAGCGTGCAGTTGCGCGGCCGGACGGCTGCAGGAGCCAGCGCGACAGGCGCGGCCTTCGCTGCTGTGGTGCGGCCTTGTAGGCTTTAAGCCGGAAGCCTGTGCTCTCAGAGTCTTAGAGAGTCGGAGGTAGCAGCGCCCCAAGCCTCGTTGGCTGCACGGCGGTTACGGCATCAGCCGCTCCGCGAGTCTTACGAAAGAGGGCTTAAGGGGGCGTTGGGCGTTACTGCCAGCAACCTGTCAGGTACAAAAGACCCAAAAAGGATGCACACAAATCTGGTAACAAGGATCAGGGCCCAGGAAATTTTCTTCGCGAACGGGTAATCCCAGTCAGTTGGGGTGCAGTGTTCAGGGCCATAGCCGTGCATCGTATCACGAAACTGTCGGGGGACATGTCAGGTCTAGTAACAGTAAATTCCGATGAGTGCATCATGCAGACTGAGTGTGAGTGTGAGTCTGTGTTTGTGATCCTCGTGTGCATGTGTGTCTGTGTATAGGCCAGAACACGAAGAAAGATTTCGGTTGCATGCTGCGCTGTGTGAATGCTAGATTGACCAAGGTCTCAATTGCTTGTGACGCGGTGCGATGCGGTGTGGTGTTTTTGACTTTGTCACTTCCCGCCCGGTCCTCCCTCCCTCATCGCGGCCGGGTTGAGCCTACTGGGGGTTTTGGAACGGGGGGCTCTTGGGGGCGCAGGTGTCCCTCGCCGAGACACTCCGACCATCATGCTTGTGCTGCAGGGGTCCTGAGGTTTGCTGGAAGGGGGAAGCCCGTGGTGGCGGTTCACATTCATAAAGCCACATATCAGAACATATGACGTAAGCAGCACTCATTTTTCGGTCATAGGCCAAAGCATGATGCACCAAGAAACGGATGGGAACTTGGGACAATAATGAGACATGATGATGTCGACGATATGCGTGTGTAATATGTACTTATACATATATACATGTATATATATATATACACACATAGAACAACAAAAACAAATACATAAAGTTTCAGAGTAGGTGCAATGGAAGGCTCCCTGGAATCTTGAGCATTTGTTCCCAATGAAATCTGTTCCATATCGATTCGTGGGTGTGCCGTGGTGGACAGCAGAAGACGTGTTCAGAAAACAACGGGTTCCTGGGCTCTGCGTGGTGGAGTTTGCTATCAGTAGAAACATCTACGGACACAGATTTGTCTGGCGTTTCTCCAGATTTCCATGCCTAGGGCTCATTTCTTTCCCATTTTTTAAAGTAGCTTTCCCCCCTTGGCTTCAAACCACATTAATGTGACTGTTTATTCATCTGGATGAATTGCCGTAACAGAGATATTCTTCCGCTTCCAATCACGTTTCCAGAATACATGTTTAAGCTAAGTGTGGACATGTGTTCCGCTAGGGCTGTGTTAGATGCATGCGTGCATGCGCATGCACAGATGGATGGATGGATGGATGGATGGGTGGATGGGTGGATGGGTGGATGGGTGGATGGGTGGATGGGTGGATGGGTGGATGGGTGGATGGGTGGATGGGTGGATGGGTGGA